>BOPP01000067.1:2196990-2207874 GCA_017312745.1 Gryllus bimaculatus | reverse complement strand
ATTAACTTACATTACACCTTCCCTGACCAACAAGGTGGCTGGGGGTGCCATGGCGGCACCTTTCTGACACTCTTCATATCCGAATTCAATTCCTGACACCCTTCTATGCCGATTTTTAGTATAATTTTTAGTATGATAATTCAAGAAACGCAATTCATTAAAGTCTGAGAGACACTTAAATTTTTCACCGTTAGAAAGGACTTGCGTATTCCTTTAAGTGCATTCATTTTTTTGCTGTTGGTGTCGGCATCAATTCTACGAAAGTGATTCTCATATGTAGTATTGTTCAAAGATATACGAAAAGGAATCTTAAATTCGACATTCCCCTCCTTGCTCCATGACCTTGCAAGGTTTGCGTTGCAGCGGCCGGTGTGAGACTGGCGAAATGTCCCTTCTAAGGGACCAACGCGACTCGGCGCATGCGGAGAAAGAAGGCAACTTTAGTCTTGTTGAGCTGACAGGAATTTTGGTAGTTTCTTTTCAACGTTTGTTGAATTTAGTCAAAACATTATCTTTTGCTTGTTATTATGAAAAGTTAGTTGTCGTCTGCAGTTGAGTTCTCGTGTACTATATTGAGTTGAGAGGATTAATAGCCTTCTTTCAATGCGTTATTGAGCGTGTGTGTTGTGCAATTTTTAATAAGATACTTTTCACATTATTCAGTTATTTATCAGTAATATTTCATTGATGATCGTTATACAATATTGTCAAAAGGCAAATAACTGAGTTTTAATAAAGAATGGGAGGAGCTCTTTTGCTTTATAGAAATCGGCCTAATGGTCCCGAGTAGATGAAAAAGCTTGGTCCGGGCTGCGACACATTATCACATATGTCACGGGACCAGTACGGAGCTCAGAGCTTGTCTCGATTGGAGCGGTACTCCGCAGTGGGAGGTACTACCTGCTCTAGTAAAATCCCTGCTAACCGACTTAGAGGTCGACGCCAGATCTAACCATCAAGTGGGGAAGTCCTAGATGGTGAGATTTGACGTTCTCACTTCCCCAGATAAAACATTACCTACACTAATGGGACTAACAACCGTACCAGTTGTACCAGGAAGTATGCATTCAACAAACCATCAGCCGTATAACGATACTCAAGCGTTCTCAGACAATATATATTGAAATACATGTAAAAATATTTGATTTTTAGAGGACTTTATATTCTTTTACGAAATGTAACGTCTTTTAATGAAAATAATTTTGTAAAACTCGAGAAACTAATAATAAAAACAACTTTGTAAGATCTCTAACAATTCTGGTTCCAGCAAGACCATATTTTGTTTATTGGGAAATTGATCAACGTCAATAATTTTAAAACAAAACAATTATTCAAATTGCCTTTATAAATTCAAAGTAAAGCGTAAAAAAGTTCAAGTGAAATAAGTTGTATATGTTTGTATTTAATTTTTAATTTTAATTAAGAATAACATTTAATAATAATAATTTATTGTTACTTAGTTTATTATTTATTTTATATTCATAATAATACTTTTTATGTATCGGTACTATTGCTTACATTATAGTATATTTTTTCGTATATTTTACTTTTATTCTATATGTGGGTTTGCTGTCAAATTTGTATATTAACATCACTATTGAAGTATTCTGTAACATAAGAAAAGACGTAATGTAATTCAAGTCTCTTCGCGGTATTTCTGGTAATCTATGGTGGGTTTCTCTTTCACAGTATGTGCTTTCAGAGGAATTATAGGAATTTTACCTTCTGAAGAATAAGGTGGAATTACTCATATTTCGCATCTTCTCTTATTACATTGTAGAGTATTGCAGTTTTCATGACGGGATTATTTGAAATGTAATCGTTCATCTTTCAATAAAAGTGATATCACATTTGAAAACACAATCAACAAATGTTGATAAAACGTATTTTAAAAATTCCATGTAGTTGAATTCATTTTATCTCGTAAATATGAGTGCAATATACGTAGGAATGCTTAACATCGAAAAATTCTAAATTTTCTACCAAAAAAATTTTCAAAGTAAAGTATTTCTTTAAAAAATATATTTTCAATACGAAAACTATTTTATACACCTACGAATGGTACAGTGCAATACTATTTGTTAAAGCTTTACCATGCGTTTACGGGAAGACTTTTTTAGGGTGTCTCGGGGACCACACGACGAACCTCCCACATCTAGGCTGTGTTTCGTATCTCGGTCAATTCATGCTGAATTTGTGGTGGGGAAAACAAGACCCGTCTGGTTCTTCGGGGTTAACCCGTTTCTTGTCTCCCCCACAGCACCGTCACTCGCGCCATTGTCATTGGTTATTTCATCATCTGCTCCCAGGCGGTGTGTAGGGCTAACCGACAGTTTCTCTACCCGTCATCTAATCTGAGGGGTTTTTCACCACAATTTAGCGACACCATATATACGTGATAGAAAATAAGCTCGAGAGTGAACATGCTTTTAGTTAACCGCACCAAAATTGCAGGGTATGGATCGATTTCCTCTTTCCAATTCGTTTATTTTCAGGGATCCAGTAATCCGAGTAAATCCCTCTGCAAATTGTACATTGAAACTTAAGAACTATTCAACTCATACGTAAGAGCAATTGGGTGACTATTCCAGCCCAATTACGCAGGAGTACAGGCAGTTCCACAAATTGCTAAAAAAGAATATGTAACCATAACGTACGAGTAATTACCGTTCAGATAACCGAGAATTCATAATTACCGTTCAGAAAAGATCCTTGATGATTTAAGCAGATGTTCGCAGGTTTAAGGGTCTGGCTATTTTTTAAATTTTATACTAATAAAAAAGTTTAGTTACGACCTATACAAATAAGACTAATTCAATTCAAAAGATGCCAGAAATGAAATATTCAATGAGTATTCAATTATTTACTAGTAAAACAAATAACAAAAAGTTTTAATATAAATGTCCAGTAAGATGAATGTGGAAATATAATGAATATCCTATTATCTTAACTTTATTTCAAAAGTTTATGTAAATGGTGATAATGATATGCAAAAATAATAAAACTGGCCGCATTGGCGATTTACAGTAGTTACTAGTCCTCAATGGAAGCTTCGGAACTAGATCGGAAAGGTCGTTCAAGTTTCGATGGGGTGGATAGGATACACCAGCAGAGGAGGCAAGAAGCTGAGGAAGACCATGCTATAGCCTACATGGAAATTCCAGAGACCGGCTGATCAGATTCGTCTTTTCGTAGTTTCCTCCGATTAATTCGAATCGAATGCAGGGGCAGTACCTTATACAACTGTCCAGAGACCACGCGCACTCTTTCCTTCCTCATCCTGCCTCCACTCCCATCTTTAGGGCTTTCATCCCCATATGACCCATTCTCCAAATTCGATAAGATCTATGGCATTGTTGAGAGTTGGCGCTTGCCAGGTTCTAATTGGGTTGTGCCTCCACAGGAAGAAAAGAAAGTAATGACGATGTCATTTGTGTTTTCGATGACCAGAGATGAGAGATCGTGGGGTTGTGATATGGAAGCGTTTCTAGTCCTATTAATCGCCCTGTGAAGACAATGAACTGCCAGTGCCTGAGTAGATAATGAGTAGACAACTGAGTGAACAATGGCTGCCAGTGCCTCGTCATCCCACATCGCCAACGATGACCTTTACAGAAGGCTCCTCATGGAATACGAACTTTGTGCCGCCCGCTGCCACCCATAAAGCAAGGAGCATGCATATGTAATATCTGTTACCATTGTTGCCTTCAAATAGGTTCAGATTTATCCCTATGTGGACCCAGTGGGCTCAGAGTTCAAAGCGCAACATTTCGGGCAGAGGGATTCAGAGAATATCAAAAGAGTTCTAAATTAAATCAAATTGAAAATTCCATGTCTGCTCCAGCTCCCAAGGTTGATGGTTAACAAAGTAATGACGAGATAGGAAGCGACTCAGAGGTCAACAAAACGTGCGCAAGGCGAAGCTACATTTACAGACTAGAAGCAAAACAAGACCATCTCGTGTTTTCGTCGCGACTCCGTCTTGTTCGGACGTCTCCTACCGGATCAACGGCCTCAGCGAGTTGTGCTGATTTTCGACAGAAAAAAAATTAAGTTGGCATTTACACTGAATTGAACTAACACTGTATTTAGTAATTGTGTTTATATGATGTAAAATAACTTTACTGAATTGTTGGTGGATTTTGATTAGATTTGGAATTCTTGGTGGATTGTAGCAAACTGATGATACTTGACACCTAATGAAACATTCTCCTATGACGTGTGTTGTAATTATAGATATCTGTTGTCAATGCCCTACGTCGCACCGCACATAGAGTGCAATACCATGGGGATAGTTCACTTCCCTTCTAAGACTATCTTGCATAGCTGGCATTGCAACAGAGGTAAGTATACCGGACCCTTTAAAGGGCCTCGTGCTCTTAACCTGCGAATGCCTGTAACAGTAACAGCCATCTTCGTTGTGCTGTTCGTTACGTTCAACTGGAAGAATTGAACTCTTTTATATTCTAAAAAAATTGATATTCAAGTGAGAATGAATGTATACAGCTTTAGATCAAACACTTCTTACAAGCGCGATAAACCATTTTACGGCAAATGTAGTAAAGCCCTCTATTTTGCTCCTTCTAAATGTAAACCTTTTTTTATTTTATTACTATTTAACTTTTGATACATTTAATCACATTGTGATTCATAAAAAATATTCTTTGTATTGTTTAAATACTTTACTAAGAATTGTTTTAATTTTAAGAAATAATTTCATTTCACTTATCATCCTCAGATATCGAATTTTAATTTTCAGTGGTATAATATTCCACATTTATAAGTTCATCTTAGACAAAATCACTTCAGATAAGAAATAATGAGCAGTTTCTTTGAAATACAAGTTCAAAAGCATAGCTAGAAGAACTCGCATATGGCTTTTTCTGCATCAGTCTCAGTCACACCTTTCAATTGTCGTTGTGGTAAGATTTTAAATGTCTTCCGTGCTATTAAAAATCAATCTCTCCATTTCTCACACCATTTTTTTTCATTATTGTCGCCCCCTTTCTGGAGAATATTGGAGAAAGGATCCCATTATCAACACCGAGCATCCTTTGTTTCACGGTCCTCAACATTTCTCCTCCACCTCACATTGTGTGTGTGTTTATGTCTGTGAAAATGTGAGTGTGAAATGTTGGTCACCATCCCTGACATGTTTTCCTGGCTTGCTTCCGTGTAAAATCCTACATTCAACTCAAATGACCATGAATCATTATTCAATAAGAAAAGCGATTCTCCTGTACCTGTTTTCGGTAAATTCTGTAAATGATTCAGCGTTTTAACTCCTGTGCAAGTTACAATAAAAGTTCCTTTACGAAGACTTATTCATACACGCTATCAAAGAAAATATAGAATAATATTGCCTCTGTATATGATTATTATTAGTTACGACACCTGCATACTTAAAGTGCTATATGCTTCTTTGTAAATGTAGTAAAGAATTCTACAGACTAATTTTTATTCATTTCGTAATCGTGTATTTAGGCCAAGATCAAAACTTAGTGACTTTCATATTGTAAAAACAAAATCGAACATATATTTCCTTGTATAATAACTTTGAAGGCAGACATCGGGTAATAATATTCCACACAGAGAAAAGTGAGAAGGTAATCTATACTACAAATTTCCAATTCGCACAGACATTGAAAGAAAACTATGCAGCCTCCGGCCATGTGAGAGGTGTCTATGGTTTCATTGATTACCAATAACTCGTGGAAATAAAAAAAAAATTAAATATATTCGATTTTGACTGAAAAATGGATATCTTTCATTGTGTTATACCACTTATTCTCATAATTGAAATGTCGTACTTAGTTAATCACAGCCTACTGGTACATTTAAGTTCATTAGTGCCATAAGTGTAGTGTATGTTTTATCGCGGGAGGTGGCAGTAATTGCCCCCGCAAGATGGTGAGATCCAGCGCCGACCTACCGTCGGCTAACGGTTTCCCTGAACCAGTTATCTCCCATCAGAGTGACACCGCCCCAGAAGCTCTAAGGGAGAAGCTCTAAGCTCCCGACCGATCACCCGGCATGTGTGGTAGTGTAGTGCAGGTTAGTGTAACTATTTGTATTAGTAATGGATGAGAAAAAGGAAAAATAGAGGATTTATTAATGATTAATTGAGTGAATGAGTATACAAATAATTAATGCACATAACACCCCTTTCATAAACTTATTTTCAAGTGTGTCTGATAAGAGAAAATCAATCTTTCCGTTATTTATTAAATTTTATTTTGGAGTTCAATAATTGGTTTGGGAGTCTGTGTATAGTAGCATTCTTGGCACTCGGGATGAGCGCGTCTCGGTCAATTGTTTCTGGAGTTTCGGGCCATCTTGCCGTGGCCTTCTCAGAGCTATAACTGCTGCAGAGTAAGATGGCCGAACGTAGTCAAAATTTGAACCGAGACGCGGTTCATCCGCAAAGAGCCAAAAATGCATACTAAAAATGCATTGACTCTGTGTAAGTATGTTAATTTTATGAATCCTCACTGCAACCTTGCTTCCAATTGTACTAAAGAACTGTCCCAGAAGATAAACGAATTTTGATAAACGGATTTAGTCACGGATTTTAGCAATAAGATCAAGCTTTCCTTTTCATATAGATCTTAGAATATTAGGAAATAGACATACGTAGGGTGATGTTATAATGACAGTGCTTTTACAAGAGGATTTGCAAGAGGGTGACTGAAATAATCGGAAGTAACGAGTATACGTGCAATATCATTATAGAACTTCAGTTAATTGGTACAATCAGAAGAAACGTCTGTGCGATTTCGTAGCACAACGCATAGGTTTGTTTAAGTAATGTATCATTTATTGGGGAGAAAACGACATGGTACTACGATTTTGTTTTTTCAATACGAAAATGCAAATAATGACCAACAAGGTTTACATATATAAAGAATAGATTTGCACATAGGGAGGAATTCAGAGGAAGAATAACCTCAAAATGACAGCAGAGCAAGTTTTTATACATTATAACAACACACGGGTGACTAATCGTCAGGAACATGTAGCAAATGGTAATTTCCCAATATTTCGAAACGGCGTGAATATAATTATTCATGAAATAATTTCCATTGACTTTAGTCGATCGATAAGCAAAAAAACTCAACAAAAAAAAACGGTACGTACGAAACTTTTATGAAGTTTCAATTTAAAAACCAAATCCATAACATGGTTTAGAAAATAAGATGTTATGAAGTAGGATAGATTTAAATTTTCATTGATTGGACAAACAGTATCTTACATACTACGCATTTTAAACTTTGATTTGGTGTTATTTTTTTGTTAAAAGTAAATTTATTAATAAAATGGTTAGAAAGTAAATCTAACAATTCATATATTGAAAATTGAAGATTAATTAAGTCGGGGAAATATATTATTACTTTCTTGTTAAACAAGGATCATTCTGCTTATTAATTAATTTAACTTTTTTCGCCCCAAAAAAGTATATCCGTACCCGTAGTTTCTGATTTCGTAGCATTATTATCAAGAAATATGTAGCTAATTGCAAACAATAATTTTCGCATCATTGTACTAGAGTACTTTAGAATTACAAACCGACTTTTCTTGTCAAAAGTTAGTTTCATACTCTTTTGCGTAGGGTCTATGGCTTTAAGGTTTTTGACACATTCCAGTTGCATCTAGCATATAAAAGACATTTTTCACGTTTTTGCAATGTTTTGGATCTAATAAATACGATATTGTAGAATTGAAAATACGACTTTAAGATATTACGGACAGGGAATAACCTGGGCCCTACATGCAAATTTGCATTGAAAAATTAGGGGCAGATTTACGAAACTGAAATGTTTGAATATTTCTGGCAAATACGCAAGTTGAGCTCATTTCAAACCACAACCTTTCGATGTTCTGACGAAACATAAAAATTATCTGAAGCAACTGTACTCAACAAATGTGGGCGTACTCACAAAAAGGGCGGCGTTGTTCGTCATGTTAACTTCTGGTGCATTTAGCAGCTAATCCGTACAAAAAAAAGTAAGGAAACGAAGAAAATGACGTTGAGCGTTTCCTGAACATGCGCAACCGTATTTTCCTTTATAAATATTGAAATCAACTTTCCGCCAGATTAGATTAACTTTCTCTCATACTATGCACAATACTCTGTTTTACATATCTAACGTATACCGAGAAACTAAGAGAAAGTGTATAGTTTGATGCATTCTTGCATCGAGTTACTTTTATTTTTTAACTGATATGTTATAGCTTGTTTATTCGCTTTGAAACGGAGTTGTGAGTTACCTCGATGACAGCGCTGCATAACTTACCTGATAGGAGAATCTTGGTTACGAGGTGAATATGAAAGATAGTTGAAAAATGATAATACTCTCTGTAAAATACTCTCGATGATACACATGTTTCTGTACGGAGGGAATTAGGAGAGGGAATTATGAAAAGACAAACTGAGTCAAGTTTAACATCCAGTTAATTAAGTAAATCGGGAAATTATTAAAATTGGGTAAAAAATAAAATCAATATGTACACTGGCTTTACCTGGTAAAATGACCTTATAATGCCTAGTGCATAAATATACATTTCTTCGTCATGTTTCTCGTATTACTGTCTTAACGCTAGGTGTGTAATTCGCTCAATTTCATCTTCACTTTTTTATGGTAGTCCTAATGCCTCAAATATTACTTAACTTAGACAACTGGCATAAAAAGTAACCGAGTAGAATTTCAGCATTGTAAATTCCGTGCTTACTTTCATTGGCATAGTTTTTCTTTCCGTCGCGCCATCTACACAACCTTTCTTTGACTACAAGCGTGGGCTGAGATTCCATACACGTTTTTCGCTAGAAAAAATTCAGACCTCCAAGGTTCGATGAATTTGAGAGCATGTAAAGCGCCACATAATACGTGACCAAACAGTTATCGTCGTGCGTCATGAGGAAACCTCGGTTTTGAAAAGCCCGGCCCGCGATGCGGTGATCGTATCTTCACTTGATGGAAAAACTGTGTTGTCCGAAATCTGTGTTGGCGTGTGTGTTGGGAGATATCGGTTACATCCGGAAGTGGAATTGAATTGGAGACTCGGTTGGATCAGAATTGAGGACAGGAAGGGCTTTTTGATTGACAATTTAAGAGAATTTTCAAATGATTTAACCTCATTTCTGAAAGGCGAAATTTGCAATTCTGTACATTGCAACAGAAGACAACAATGATTTTTTCTGGTTCATTATTCTTTTTAGACTAACGGTTTCAATTAGTTCAAGCTAGACAAACGACGACATGATAGCAATAGGAGAAGGGGTTTCCCTGTTCATTATATAGTTAACTTATAAACTTTTGACTTGTAAGTTGAAATTACGTATCGACAAAAAATTTCACGGAACATACACGCTTAGAAATGAAATAACTCCTCAAATTTGGCAACAACATTCGGCGCATCTCAAGCTACAATTGTGCAAGGGAGCTCCCGAAACTAATTCTAAGAACAAATTAAAACCATTATTAAATTATTTCTCATAAAAATTTTAGACTGGCCCTGTTAACCTCCAGTAATAGATGATCACTTCACTACTCTACCCTGTTTCTTGAAATAGTTTCAATAACTTTTCAATGCAAAATAAAAATTCATGTCATATTTTCACAGATGCATTGTCTCATCTTCTTTTAGTTCAAATTCAAAATAGCATGTATATTAATCAAAGATTCAGATTCTAAATATGGTTTCTAGGCAATATGAAATAATGAATTAAATGAATTGTGCAATATATAGAAATA
This sequence comes from Gryllus bimaculatus, assembly GCA_017312745.1. Lineage (NCBI taxonomy): Eukaryota > Metazoa > Arthropoda > Insecta > Orthoptera > Gryllidae > Gryllus > Gryllus bimaculatus. Next base: position 2,198,122 of record BOPP01000067.1, on the reverse strand, counting down.
TGTATGTGAGACCATATCTTTTCTATGCCACAAAATCATTATACACTTTTAAACATTGTATGCAATACTATACTCATACATGTGGGAGCTAGAGGCCTTACCTCGACAGAGGCCGTTTCATGCTGGGCGAAATACGCAGTACATAAACGATGAATATACCCTGCAAGGCTAATGTGTAATTAGGATTCAGGAGAGTTACTTGCAGAGAGTTTACTCCGTGTCCTACCGGTAAGAACATGCACTACTCTCAGGAATAAATGACGCACAGTAATTGACGCACACACCGTAGACACCAATATTCACTGACTCTCCTACCACTATTTGGCTCCCATGAATTCTTGACTATTAATTTGGGTACTGAGTATTCCTTTCTTCAGAATACTCGAGAACAATGGGAAGAAGTAATAAAATATGTAATTCAACCAATTAAATCTATACAATTTTTCCTTTTTATCGTTGGCGGTTGAAGACTGACTAAATTCATGAAATACACGGCTACATCTTGAAAATGTGGAATTGCACTGGACGATACTATTGACAAGGGCGTATACTTCGAGAAGCAACAAGTGAAACACGTATGACATATGGATGCACTTTCCCCCATTTAAATTAATTTTCTGTGTTTCATAAGTAATGCTGCTATCAGCAAGAGACGTTGTTTGGGCTGTTACCACTATGATATTTATATATACATAATTATATATATCTATATATATATATATATATATATATATATATATATATATTCCAAGTCAAGTGACCGTGACGTTCTACACTCTAAGAACCGGATGTGAGTGAGCCACACGGGAACGGGTAGAAATGTCCCTATTTCAATTCACTTTATTTTGTTGCAAATAGGGTAACAATGCCTGTTCTCTTTTCACTTAGCCCCGCGAGGGGCGTGCTATACGAAATTATGGTTGGCACAAAATTCAGGTCAGACGGTAATCATTCTCGAGCAATCGGAGATATTACTAACAAAAAGAAAAAACGATAGAAATATAATTGAATGATTGGGTCTACACCACAACGCTGTGCTGTGAGTCAACAACATGTTTTTAGATCTGATTCACGATACGTCAAACCGGACATTCTTGTCACACATTGCTTCCGGAAGTGATAGTAAGAAAAT
>BOPP01000067.1:2116914-2177739 GCA_017312745.1 Gryllus bimaculatus | reverse complement strand
GCGAGGACGGAAAGGGTTTGGAGTGGGTGTGACGAAGTTTCCCTTTTGGGGTGGTGAGGCATGGGTGAGGGTTGTGGGGGGAGGAAAGGCAGTGTGGGGCAGAGCCGGGTTGAACGCGGTAACCGTACGGAGTGGTCCAGCGGCGCGGTAGCCGAGGAAGATTGGATTTTGGCTGGGAGGCGGGGTGAATGTTGGCACGGTGGTCGGGACAGGGCAATGGGAAGTCAGTAGGCCAAGCAGAGGGTGAGAGAGAAAGAGAGAGAGAAGAAGAGAGGAGAGAGAGAGAGGCGAGACGGAAAAGGGTTGGGTGGGTGTGACGAGTCATTTGGGGTTGGTGAGAATGGGTGAGGTGGTTGTGGGGGAAGGAAAGGGCAGTGCGGGGCGAGCGGGGGGTAGAGCGAAAGAATCGTGCGGCGTGCCGTGCGTAGTTGGCCAAGGGCAAGCGTGCTATGGATGGCCGAGAGGGCAGCGAATTGGACGATTGGATTGGCTGGAAGGCGGGTGAAATGGGCTCGGAAAAGGGCGGGACAGGGCAATGGGGAAGTCGGAGACCGAGCGGAAGTGAGAGAGCGGGGTGAGGCCTTGCATGGGTTGGGGTGGTGTGACGAGTCCAATGCTGAGCTGAGGCAGTTATGCTAGTGGGGGCAGGACAGACGCGGAAGCGGGGCGGAGCAGGCAGGCGCGGGAACCGTGGGATTGGCCGGCGGCGGCGCCAAGGGCGGGGTGGGGCAAGTGGGGGTCTGGAAGGGCCGAGAGAGGAGTCGATTGGACGCCGACGAGTTGATTTGGCTGGGAGACGGGGGTAAAGTTGAGGTGGCGAGGGCTGCACAGGGGCGATGGGAAAGTCGGAGGACCAACCAGGTGAGAGGATCGGACGAGAACGGGTACGGGAAGGGGTGCAGGGAGACCAGAAGGTGGGGGGGGGGGCTGCTGGAGCACTTTGCAACCGGCCCCGACTAATGAATACCGATTTATTTTCATTAAAATGTATTCATATCTAATTTGTTAATTTAAACGCTGAAAGTTTGTTCGCTGCATGAGAGATGGATTCTGTTAACGAAATGTGAGAAGAGGGATGTTTTTGTATCAAGTGGAGGCCTTGGTTAGTCTCTGTGCGCCCTGGGGTGGGGCTGACGAGTCATTTGGTGATGCTAGCGGGGGCATGCTAGTGGGGAGACGAGCATTGAGGGGCTACAGGAAAATGAGATGAGTAAGAGAGACGGAGAGAGAGGTGGAGGAGGCGGAACGGATTTGGGGTAAGTGTGACAATCATGTGGTGTGGGAAAGCCGAGGCGAAGCGGGATGAGGCTAGTTTGGGAAGGACAAGCGGTGCGGGGCTTCTCTCTCTCTCTCTCTCTCTCTCTTTCTCTCTCACCCTCTGCTTGGTCCTACGACTTCCCATTGCCCTGTCCCGACCACCGTGCAACATTCACCCCGCCTCCCAGCCAAAATCCAATCGTCCTCGGCTACCGCGCCGCTGGCCACTCCGCACGGTACCGCGTTCAACCCCGCTCCGCCCCACACTGCCCTTTCCTCCCCCACAACCCTCACCCATCCTCACCACCCCAAATGACTCGTCACACCCACCCCAACCCTTTCCGTCTCGCCTCTCTCTCTCTCTCTCTCTCTCTCTCTCTCTCTCTCTCTCTCTCCCTCTGCTTGGTCCTTCGACGTCCCATCGCCCTGTCCCGCCCTCCGGGCACATTTCACCCCGCCTCTCAGCCAAAATCGCTCTCCTCTGCTCTCCAGACCCCGCTGACCCGCGTCCCGGCGCCGCCGGCCACTCCGCGAGGGGTCCGCTCCGCCCGCGCCGCCTGGGGGCGTCCTCAATTCGGTGAAACCAAAACCGCGTGCGCGACAAAAGACGTCACTCCAACCTGCTCTCCAGCCCGCGCGACTTGACGCGCGCCTCAAAGGAAGAACGGGCCGCGTGGCGGCGGGGGAGTTTAATTGCGGGCGTAATGAATGAGACGAAATGGGACCATCCGGATCCGCGAAGCCCGCCGCGCTTAAGCAGAGGAAGAAAGCCCGGCCTTATCCCACAAACACACCAACGTCGTTACGTGTCGTAATCAAGTAGGTGCCTCCGCGGAATTAGGAAAGATACGCTTGTTCCGGTCTTTGTGGAGTGTAGAAAAGCGAACCCAGAAGGCAATACATGAATATATTCGCATTTATGCCCTTCTACTCTTTACATTTTCAGTATTCTAATCAATGATAAATGAATATACGAATGAATACATAGAACAGAGAATGAAAAAATGGTTGATATAGAAAGATTCGATTTAATTTTGAGTTATGATATTATTGGCAAGTAGATTTTTTACTGATAATAGTCTATCTAATAATAATAATAATAATAATAATAATATAACCTAATTGTTCATTGTCATCAATATATTATCAGTCAGTGTATGGAAGGTTGAGTAAAAAGTTTTATATTTGTCTTTGATAAATAACAAAGTAAATTAATGTAAATAATGAAGTAAAGAGAAAAAACCTCAGTTTTTCAAAATCCTGGTAAGAATATTTCGCCGAAAGGATACCAGAAAAAATTACTATGTGATTGTTTTCAAGGAAAGTTCAGATCGAATCTCACTCACTCTTCATAGCATTTCGCAGCGCTTGCCAGTCCGGTCACGTCTTGCTGATCTTAAAAACACTTGACCGCAACGATTGTGACTTTCGTGAAGACATTTACAAAACAAATCAGAATCTGTTGACCTGCATCCATGAAATCGATGTGAAACGTAGAAACTCCTTTCCTTGTCTGTCGAGAAAGTACATTATGGTAAAATAGAAAGCTATAATTTGGTAGTTTGTGCATGAGAAGAAAACATTATTTTCATTCCTGATGTTTTGGATCGTTCCATATTTCTTTTAATAGAAACGATATCATATTTTCTCTACATATTTTTATTGGTTAGACCTTTCTACTCTTCTCAACATATATGTACAACTCGAAACTAGTCAGTTCTACGTTTATTTAGAGTATTAATAGATTAAGTTATAAAAATTCCAAAGATTTTACCTATTCACTGAAAGAAAACTGTGCCGCGGAATTTTTTCTTTTTTTAATAACTCAAATATTCTAAGTTATATCATTATTTCAATTTGCTATAAATTAGACATAAAATATTTTAGTTAGCTTTAACAAAACACATGTTAAAAAATAATCGGAATAATTTGTAGTCGTTTTGAGCTTCGTCAAAGTACAATTAACCGTGATTAAGCTATTTCACGATATACTTCAGCATTGTCCCTTTCAATCACAGAGATATTTCGTACTGATTACGCCTTGACACTGACAATGAAAAGCGAACTGAGCAACGTCACTTGAAAGCTGACAGTAATCTTGACTTTATCATAATAGTGAATGGATTCTTCAGAACACTTCAGCAAGTCATTGTATTCAATAAATTAGTGTAATATGGTAAAACAATCTTAAGAAAGTTTTAAAATAGAAACATTTACGTGTAAATTCTCGATACCGCAAGAAGACGGTTGTAGTGATAGAAAGTTTAGTTCGACACAAATCTGTTTTCGTGACAGGGGGGGGTCGAAACGGATCCACACTTTCGTTGCGTTCGTTATCGTAACCCTGCTAACGCCCTTTCCTTTCCTGCCCCCCCCCTCCCGCAGCCTAGTTAACTCGCCACAGAAGAATTTACTTTGTGTGTGTAGACATTTAGAAGGACAAGTATCGAAGGCAAATAAACATCTTCGATTGCGATCGCGGTCTGTGGTGGAGCCCGTGCGCCCACAGACATTTCTTTTAGCCGCCCCTTCTCGTAACTGTATTTTTAGTTGAAAAAATTGAATAATTTTTTAGTGGAAAAGTTATTACAGCAAATAGAGGTACTATAAACATTTAAATATGTTCAAATATTTTTTGTGCATCGTGAGCAAAAATTACAATTTCCCGTTTTACAAAAAGGTGCGTAAATAGGGATTTTGCGTCGACTTTCAGACTACAAACAGGTCACAAAATGAGCGGTAAGGCAGCAGTTAATATGCATTCTCTCCTCAGTTGCGAAATTGAGTGCCATTGATGCGAACATAGGGTCTATTTTCAGGTAAGTATATTAACAAATAAAAGCATAAATCAAGGAATATTTTACAAAAAAGTTATATGATAAGAACATGTAATGTCACCTTGTTCTACAATCAGTAAAGTAAGTAATAGCGTGGCATATATATCTGTTCCGCTTAGACTTGGAGCCGCCTTTAAACATCGATTATCCCTATAGAGTCGTCTATTTTTCTATGAATAAAATCTACTGTCTAAAACTAACTGCCTTTTCCTTAATTTCCTTTTCAAATGTTACTGTCTTGCACAATCCATTTTTCTAAAAAATATTGCATGCAATTCTGTAATAAATGGAAATATTTTCAAATGTACTGACATTTTAATGTACTATACTATTGTTCAAAACTACATGTTTAATGAAATGGTTAAAACAAAGGCAAGTTAATTTTTTATCGTATCTAGGTTCCTCAGGGAATCTGCTGTAAATAAACATTTTTCAGCCGCGAATGTAAGCATTCTTTTTCTAGAAGAGAATTTCGCCGTTATCTTTAAAGAAAGTTTTTTTCTAGAAAAGAACACGTTAAAACATGAATAAGTCTTTGAGACTTAGCAATAACAAAAAACGGGAAGATCGAACTGTGCAACAACGATATTCTTTTGATCCTTTGACACTCGAAAGCAAAAATGTAAGCACAGCCATGTTATTGATGAATGATTCTGACAGCATGGTCATAGCACAGGTAAATATAGATCCCAGCTATTTGAGATCAGGAAAATATTAAATAAAAAAGTTCCAGAACATTTATAATTGATAATTTAAAATCTATTACAATCCAGCCAATTATAATAGTCGCATAGTACCTATTACCTTTGAAAACCCGAAAAATAGTCGCAGGAACTGCAAGTTCATTTCCTTCAAACCAGGGTCAATTTTACTTCGTTTAAATTCAATAAGTCCAATAATTTGATTTTATTGTTATCCATTGTTGTAAACTAACTTTTTCCCTCCAAATATGTGCAATTATTAAAATTTAAATCATTAAGATATGGAACAAAAAAAAAACAACACCAAAGTGATTGGAACACCAAAGTAAGATTTGCTCCACCTGCATAAATTCAGAAATCAAATTTATTTGATGGACACATGGTCCTCACAACAGAAACTTATTTAAGAAATGTACAATGTAATATGTGAATATAATGCATCAGATGTTGTTTTTCAGGCACTGGCAGCACTGGATAAATTCGCCAGTAAAGCGCCTGAAAATTCAGCGCAATTGATAAGTCTGGATATTTTGACGCCCTTATTGCCGTTAATCGAGCATTCAGAAATCTATGTCAGGCGTTTTGCGACAAAATTGTTAGCTGAACTCAGCACGCAAGATGAGACCAAGAAACTTCTTATGGCGGTTCCTTCAAAAATTCCATATTTATCTGAAGTTCTCACAAAGGTATCGAACCGTATAATAAGAAAATCGTATAATTGTACATTTACCACAAAAACAACACAATCCTTGACAAAGGAACGAAAAGAAACCTCAATACTGTTTTGTGTTGCATTGGAATTTACGATATACATGTTTTGATGCATGAATATTGAACTACTTCTTCACCAATATATTGCAAATGCAAAAATTGCGAGAATGGGCGATAAACCTAAACTTTTCCTCCGCTTAGTATTATTACTTATCAATTACTTATATTTTTAAAGTGCGATAAATCATTTAAAAAACTACAATTTAAATTTCTTGCTTGAATATTGGACATGTTTGAAGAACATATGAACATTTACATTTTCAAATTTCAGAAGTTTTAATGTAAATCGGAACTATATATTTTATTTAAAAATGCACTTTCCTATATTCGAGCAAACAATTTAAAAAATACAGCCAATTTTCTGAAAATGTTGGAAATGTCACAGGTACCCTTCACCATATTAAAATATCTTTATTATCCCAGAACGACACAAGAGCTTCATCCACACGTGTTTCCCAAATTGCAGCACAGAAGATTGTAATCCGACAGAGCTATGCGTGAGATGCCATCCGCTATCCCCCATCCACACAGACAGAGATCCCGATTTTCGGGTATAAAATTGAAAGTATTTCATCTTCACCTGCAACAACTGACGGACAGGAAGGCGAACGTATTGACGTAAACAAATGTTTCGGTTTCAAGGACCCACAAATCGTGCCTTTTTACTGCACGACGTGTAACGGAAGTACTGGAACAATATTTATGGATGACCTTTTTGAGTGTCAAAACCCCCACAATACGGGTTTTTCTGTCGAAAACTTGTCGCTTTTTTGTCATAGAATTACACAACTTTTTTTGTTCTACATATATTACTAATATTTATACATTCATAGTTAAGTATACGTTAAGTTTCTTCCATAGCTCAACTTGCCCGTGAGAAAAAAATATCTTTGGCATTACTGCTTCTTGAACCAGCCTTTCGACATTATGAACTTTGTAATATATTTTTATAAACAGGTTTTTTGCTAGCCAATAAATATATAGAAATGCAAGTCATACTATTGTATAGAGATGATAAAAATAAATAATAGCTTCTGTTTACATTCGCTATAAAACTGCTTCTCTCGACGTTAAATGTACCAGATAATTTGTTTCAATAATAATAATAACACTTAAGCGAATTAAAATATAGAAACGGGAGTTTTAATGGCTGTTTAGAATAAAAAGGAAAGGTTGAATCTTTATAAAACAGTCATAGTTGCCGAAAAAATCGTTACTGCAATGATCCCATGGAACTACCAATAAACGTTACGTCTTGTTTTTTGTTGTTGTTTTTTCGAAGAAACGGTAAAGACAATCATTTCGCTGCGAAGCACCGTATATAGCCTCGAGGCGCTACCAATGCCGTGATATCACCTCTGCCCTCGGCATTCAGCGTATGAAGGAAACAAGCTAAGCGAGACATTGCAAACCTCTCTTTTCAGAATACTTGTGTGCGGAGAGCGAAGGGAATAAGTGCAAAAAATGGGGGTGTTTATGAGATGATATGTTCTTAATAAACAATTAAATATCTCGAAAACGGAAGTTGACAGCACCGTGCGGATTGCGGAATGTTGTATTGTGTTTAAAGAGGATTCCGAGGAGACTATAAATTTGCAAATGGTGCAAATTTAACAATTTCCAATTAATTTAATTAATATTAACCATTTCCAGCTTTGCAGATTTAAAGTAGGAGAGTCTCCAGATGCCACAGACGCGAAAACCACGAATTAACCATTTTGCAACAATTCACAATTTTATAAACAAAATAGAAATATGGTCTACAATGGCCGGAAAAGAATACGCAAATTGTGCCTGAGATTGACATTTTAACATAGCAGTTTGACAGAGTTACAAATTAATTGCTAAAAGTTAGGATAATAATGGATAAAATGCTAAATATTTACTGGCCTATTGACAGTAATTCTGGTCGGAAAAACCAGCTCAGAAGTATTTTTTCATCATGGCGTACGCGCAGGCAAAATCTCTCCCTTGACAGGAACGATGTCGATATTTCCGCCTCATTCAAAAACAATCGACGCCTCCGCGCTCAGGAACCGCGTCTTTCCCTGTCGAAGTTAGGTCGTTTGCACCAATCACATCGACACTAAGATTCTGGCTGTAGCGATTGGTCAAAGCGCCCCTCCCCCGGATCGAAGGGTGTACAAGTTTGTCTGGATGTTGGGAAGATAGTATTTCACTCGCCACTTTTTATGGGGAGGAACTTTACGTATACGAGAAAGTAAAAATCAATATTTCTTTATTGATTCTTTTAATACTTAACATACTTTGGATAAATAAGTTTGCATATCAAAAACAATCTGCATATTCTTATGGATGTAAAATTTCGTAACATAGCGCTAAATACATTCAACTTTCTCTTGACCACAATTATAAATACATGGAAAATGTAAATCACCTGCGGGTTTCACACCGGTTGAGGTGCGAGGATTTTCGAAGTGCGGAAAATCCGCAGTAGCCAGGTCACTCTTGAGTTTTAAGAAACCTGATGCCCGGCAAAATTAAAACCCTTCAACAGTATGCCACCCTAACGAGATATCACTTTCCTCAAAACAGACAGTTCGGATATAGTTAGCTGAGATCGACACTTGGCGGAGAAAGTGAGAGTCACACCGCAGGCGGATCAGGGAACAGCCCGCTCGAAAAGTCCCTGGACCCGACTTCCAAGGAAGCACGTCACACAAGTTTTTAACTGTTTTTGACGTAAATAAATAAATAAAATAAAAGCGTGGGTCGAAAAGAACTGGCTGGCATCCAACTGCTCTGAATATCCTCTTAGAATCATCAAGTATTGCACGCGATATGTGTGTTACTAGTACTACTAAATCACTTGCCAAGGAACCGACTGCAACACGCAGAGAGCCCTCCTGCTCTGAAGGTGCGATTCTCCACAGTGAACTTTGGAATTCTCCGCTCGGAACGTCCCCATAATGAAATTCGTTAATCATTCAGGACCAGATAACAACTGAATTTATCACTGAATATTACGGAACTCTAGTTCAAAAATTAACCAGAAGGCCGAGAATTAACACGTTTCCGGTGTGCGTTTCTTTAGGATTCACAGGAAGATGCCCTGAACTTGCCTCAATTTATTGGCAGAAGCTTAATTCCGATGCATTGCTTTGATTCATGCGGCACTGGTAGCCTAAACTGACCTTTTTTCTTCCAACTGCATTACGCCGATAATATTCATCCTTTCAAAAACTATTCTTAGCAATAGTGGATGAACTCGTGGATGTGTTTTGTATTAACCGCAAAGTACACAATGACGCAAAAGTTACCACAAAGGGAAACCCATGTTCCAATCAATGTTGTGGTAAACGTCTGTTTGTTAGTAAATAAATGACGCAGTAAAGGCGCGCGCAGCAAAGGTAACGAAAAAGTGGATAAATCTTGCCCCTATACAAATTGTACGTAAATTATTTTCTATAACACCTCTAACACGTTGTGTAGACAGAATTCATATTTGTGGGAACTTGTTACCGAAAAGACGATTGATTACATAACGTCTGTCTGTCTATCCGTCTGTGGTCAAAGTTAGGGCCTACACCGTTCAGCAACTTTTTCTGCAATTTCTGTAACTGATGCTTAAAAGTTTCTTGTAATAAAGACTTATCGCGAAATATTGTGGCTCTCAACTTCTTACTTTAAAAGAACATCAACTTTATAAATGCTTCCAAAGTAACAATGTTACTACAGTATCTACCGACATATTGGCATTAAATGTTAATGAAATACCTTACCTACAGAATTTCTCCATTACAATGGGAATTGCCAAACATACAATACAAATATTATCAAACTATGATCTATCTTGGAGTCACTTAACATTAACCATCAGCTCTGCAATTATTGCATCTCCCTGCGCCAACAAAATTAAATAAAAATATACGGACTGGTATGACCTTCCTTGAAATCCTAGACAGGAAACATATAGCAAATGCATAATCGAGAATCGTAAAAGGCAGAAATGAAGACATTGAACATCTAAGGGGTATCTGGAATGCTAGTAAATAAATACAAATGTCCAAATATGCCGTTTCTGCGTATTTGCGAAATCAATGGTACCTAGACAAGACGTCTAAATGACAAAAGAGAACTTTTGCCCAACACGTCGCTACTGAATTTGATATAAGATAACTCAAATGACGTAATTCAGTGGCTTAATACTATTAATAGAACAACCGATTTAACGAGAATAGCTGTGATTTCATCACAAGAAAAATCTTCAAGAAATAAACTTACATGAATGGAAGAAAGAAATTTGTTTTCACTGCCTCTCTATTAAACTGTTATCATGTAATGTGTATGTAATCGTTGGGATGTAATCATTTCCCGACTCAATGGAAGGTAGATCAGATTGTTCCCATATTGAAACCTGGACAACCACATATCGATGACACTGCATGTTACCATTGCAACCAGCCTTGTCAAAGTCTTTGAACAACTTGTTTCAACGACTCACGCCTCTTCTACGAGGAGTCATACCGGACTGCCAACTCGGATTCAGAGAAAATCAATGGACGTTTGAACGAACCTATTGAGTCGTTGACATCTTCACACAAGACTTAATTAAAACTTTATTGTATTGTTTTTGTAGACGTTTAGCAAGCGTTTGACAAAATATGGTATAATGGACTTCTATACAACATTAAATCCTTTTTCCACATTAATATTATCTTCTGTTGAAATAATACTCTCTAACCGCTACTGCCAGAACCAAAATCAAGGGCGTGTTATCTTATTATATGTGGTGTCTTACAGGGTAATGTTTTTGGTCCTTTGTTTTATCCAATGACCTTCTTAACTACGATTACACTTCTGAGGCAACTTTTAGCGCCGATAACGCAATATTGGCTTCACATGAAAACATAAAGTAGGCCATAACAAATTTTCGATAACACCGATATCTACTACGGTAGTGGTTAGAACAAGCGCGCATGCAAGTAAGTGCCTAAATAACACGTTAACGTTCACTCTTTGCAAAAAAAAAAAAAAAAAAAAAATCTTCAAGTGAAATTGAAATGGAAATTTGTATACCTTAAACAAGTAGCATCATTTAAATAATTGGAATTCCACATTGACCAATGTTTAACGTGAAAAAACCCAAAGAACGAAAAAAAAGAAGCAAATTTAAAATTTTCCAGATCGCATAGTTGAACAACACCTACACATTTCGTCGCTTTTCTAGATTACTCGTGTAACATACACAAAAAAGATTGTGTTCAGGTGAGCGCGATTTAATTTCCCCACAACTTCATTTGTTTCCCACTGAACGATGATGTTCAAGTTTTATGAAAAGTGGTTTTCTTTATTTTTTATGTGTGAAAACGGATTTTATAAAACTTACAATTTTTGGGCAACATTATACCTCAATAATAAATGAAACTCTCTTATAATGAAATAGTGATTTCTATTACCAATCATCAAATTGCTATTCTGTGAGAAAAATACTTATTCTAAATAAAAATGATTTGTTAAACTGATTTACCTTAAAATCTCCAACCGGGAGAGGTGTCCCAGGGCGGCAACTGATGCCATTACAGTGCCTCTCGTCAGGAGGTCATAGGTTCGACTTCCAACGGTGGCAGGGTTTTCGACACTAGCTAGATAGCTAGGTCGACTTTATCGCTGTCGACTTTATCGCTGTCGCTGCGTGGAGGAGCATTCTAGCGGCCGACTGCTTTGATCGTTAGTTTACCGTGGTTTCTCCGATCAACACCAGGCGAATGCCCCTAATAAATAAACGGGCCACAGCACGGGATGTTTCATACCTCTTCCTTTCTTTACCCTCGCTCCTTACACTTACAGTAACAAGTACTACACAACCGCAAAAGCTGGGAGACCGGTGGAGAAAAAGGAGCTTGTCCCGGCTGGAGCAGTGTCCGATTGTCACGTGGTTGAGGAAAACCTTGCTAGACTACAGTAAATCGTAGCTGGATCTCGTCATCTAGAGGGGGATGCCCACAGACACCTCCCGAGGATAAATATGCACTACACAAATGCTATTTTAGCTGTTGGCGTGCTCGGTATCACTAATCTATCAATGAAAATTAAATAATTTTTTCCGATTTTTTTGAGTTAGTTCAGTATTCTCGAGAAGATGCGATTTTTATCTACAAAACAAAGAACTCCTTAATAAAGCGTGCGAAGCAAAGCAACAACGGGGACAGTAAAGGGACACGGAACCCAGCTATCGGTTTTATCAGTATATTCAATTTCGAGATTCTCTGCAAATTGGCATCAAAATGATTCCGCCAAGTAGTCAACACACCCTGGTACGTATCCATCACCGCAAGATATAAACATTCCACCGCGTATTAATAAAAAGAAAACGCAGTTTAATAAAAAGACTACGAAGAACATTCTAACAACCAAACAAACATCCGAACCGACTGTACGACAAGCGCACAATTTCGAGCCACTACGTGCCCGCCCACGGACACCGCTGGTACTAGATCCCCTTGAGACAGGGGGCAGGTATTTTCTACTGTTGCGCCGCCGATTCCGCCATTTTGTATTCTGAAGAGTACGAAATGTCCCTTGTTGGAGGTGTTGGGAAGCGCAATATTATTAAAAAACATATTGATATCCTTGAACATTTCCATAATGCCTTCTACGGTTATCATTTCCCATCAACGTCTGAATGCTATCTGGCGGGGATAAGAGTGAGAGGCTTTTAAATGACGGTGGTTGCGCTACTCGCTGTATCGAGGGTCTCTAGCCGGGACATTGAACCTTTCACCTCGGCGCCAAACGAACTACAGTACGATTTATTTAGTCGTGCACTTGACGTAAATCAGAAGTTGTGTTTCATCGAATCGGGAGCTAATAAGGATGCTATTGTGACATCACTAATGGGTCGTTAGAGCTCCTGATTGGTATTTTGAATGTTGCTGAAAATTTTGTTATTGAACAGGAAATAAAATGAGAAAAATTATGTTAATACTATTATAATCGTTAAATACAAATCTGTGGGCAATAATGGCGTTTTCACGGTCATCTTTCGAATCATGTGAATATGCAAATTATGTGTGCTGTTGCCAATCTTTATATTTTTTATTTTTTATTTTAGAAAATAAATGCATTATAAGCACTTAAAAATATTAGTCACTTAAATACTAGACACCATTATTGAATCGAATCTAAGCATACGGCAAACTAGTAGGAAATGTAAAATAGATGGACATGAGTAATCTTGAAAACTAATATTTTATTTCTTCCTTTATTTCAGGAATTGGATGTACCTCTCCAAGAATTCTCATCTGAAATTTTGTCTGAGCTAACTAAAATGCATGCCGCCTGTGCTGATATTTTGGAAACTGAAGTGATAGATGTTCTATTCCAAAGAATCAAATCTCAAGATCCCGATGTGCAACATAACTCAGCCAAGGTAAGGTCCGATATTGCCCTACCCATATCTTTAGTAGTTAACAGTACATTGGACACTGGCTGTATTGATTGAATATAATGAACTTTTGGTTATAGTAAACCAAAGTCACTGGATCTACTCATGTACATTACAAACAAACACTGTATAATTCGCTTGTAGTAAACTCTCCACATTGGATACAGCGATCTCAGGAAATACAACTTCCAGGAAAAAAATACTTTGCCTCAAGACCGCAAATTCGAATAACTTATGGTTTGTGGAGAATCTCGTGCATTTGTAGCATTTAGCAAATGAAAGGGACTGATGGAAAGTTCCTCTGAGGATATTGTTTCACCTCATTTGTTCATATTCTCCGCTAGAATGATGACTTAGTGGAAGCGAAGCCGAATAGGGAGTCATGTAACACAGCAATAGCTTGACACAAATGTCAAATTCAACCCATTTGCACTTCGGTGCTGTTTATAAGTTTAATACTTATACTTTGTATTTATTAATGGAGGCTCTTCCAACATAAGATAGTGAAACACACGGTTTTTAGAGAAATTTCTGAGAATGTTTTCGGAAGAATCCGCAAAAAATGATCAGTTCTCCATTAGAGTCTCGAGACCCGTCGAATGAAACCTCAATTGTTTGGATTCGGAAATCTGATATATGCACATCTGTTCGAATCTCCGCAAGACAAATTAATCGGTATCGACGATAATAAATTATTTCTATTAAAATGTCATGACAATAATGATCATTTACAGCTCCAAGTAAAAAGGAGTTTCTTAGGATAAGCAAAATAGCAAGATAAATAGCAAAATACTCGGCACGGGCTTTCTTCATGTTCAATCCTTTTGAAAGAAGAGAAAGATACATATTAAATACACCAAGGTGGTTAAGATTATTATTTTTAATGTAATTGGTTCAAGAGTTACTAAAATACTAAAATTTTATTTTATTTTACAGTACATTGCTATTGGATTAAACTTTTTAAGCACTGCTACTGATCTTTAGCGGAGTATTAGGTAGTTATTCTGCTGCACCGTTATTAGCCTTTGGCGGAATTTATTAGGTATTGCTAGGATCTGCCACAGTATACGTAGTTCTGCCGCACCGCTGCTGGCCTCTGGCGGAATATATGAGGAACGAATCCTCTTAGTAACAGACGAGAAAATGTTATTGTGTTGTATCTACCAACATATTTTTTAAATTATTTATTTTTCACATTTGTGTTGTAATAATCTTTACCAACGCAAGGCCACAGTGACAAACTTGAAGAAGAGTCTACACGAATTTCATATCTATTCATACACTCCTTTTTGTGGTATCGATGTTGGTTACATGTTGTTGAATTCACTTTTATTAGTATAGATTTATCTTTTGCAGGTTATGTTGAATCTTTTGAAAGATCCTGAAGCAACTCCGGTATTTTTAAAGAGCCCATCTTTTGAATTCCCATCGATAATACGTTTACTGCAAAGTGAATATCCGCTCATTCAAATGGTGGCAATCGACGTTTTGGATATGTTAACCAAACAACGAGAAAATAAGGAAATCCTGGAAGCATTTCGTCTGGCAAAAGGCCTTGAGGAACTTATGGACATTTTAGAGGTACTTCATTGTGTCAATTTGGCGAGTTAACTTACAATCATCTGGCATCTTACCATCAGACATACAGCATGCTGTCGTTTTAGTTTAATAAGTTACTCTAAAAAAAATAACATTACCGAAAATTTAGTGCTAAATTAAAATTTGAAACAAACCGAAGTTTTCAGGTATAATGGTGTCTTAATTAATTTCTTCAAAGGCAAGACAGTTTAATTTTAAAATCTCATTTGAAGTAGTATCAAAGTGTTTGTGTTAAACTCACTCCATACTTGAATTATGGTTTCTCACTGTGAGAACAAATGTGTCTCCAGAATCATGGATATTTGAACTTTAGAAATAACCATTTTATCTCATCATTGAGCTTTAGTCACTTAACCTTATTTGGTCACAATTGACGTATAATCGAGCAAGTTTTCTTGATACACGAGCGCCCTAGTTCTCACTCAGCGCTGAATAGCACGGCACGTTGAGATACTTAGGTTCGACTCGCAACGGCACGTACCAATTTACAATGCTGGCAACAATAACCTCGTACATTCTAAACAATCGTAACATTTCTTGTGGCACTCTTTGGCGTATTAACTTCATGCCCTCAGTTGGCACACCCTTTTAAGCAGTAGCCTAAGCCCTCCTCTCCGCGCACCCCCCGCTGTGGAATATCAAGAAAACTTGCGCGTATATTACGAGTCCCCTGCCCTCAGTTAACTTCACTGCGTCGCTATACCCTGGTGTACCTTGATAGTAGCCTCCACTTAGCCTCTCCCTAGTGACTCGTAAGAACTACGGTTAGTCCATCCTAAGCCCGTGACAGCGCTTGCACCATATCACCGGAAGAGAGGGTTGGTGACGACCAGGTGGCGCTCTCGTCTGAGTAGGGATGCGACATGATGCCGAAGTTTTCAGAACGTAAATCTATTGAAGTCTATGTTTTTTGAACATCGATATTTTGTGCTCAATGTTTTTACGTTTTCGACGTTTTGTTTGTGGATGAAAAATTCACATAACCACAAGTTTGTAAAAGTTAAAATGTAATATTTAAAAATCAATGTTTGTTTGTCGTTCGTATTTGATGAGCTGCCATACCGTTCATCCGATTACGATTGCTTGCACTTGCGCGAAGAATATAGGTGTAGTGCAAGGCGAATGTGCGTATGTGTGTTGCAAATAGATGCAACATGGAGGTGTTGTTGATGATGATTTAATGCGTGACTTATGCGCTCCCTGAACCGAAGCACTACGCAACCCGCCGCAACCATCCTCAAACATTAAGCGCGACTTCGCTGCATCTTCTGCTCCAGCAATTGTGAAATATACCACTTAATACCACTTATTCTTCAAGTCTAAAGAAATTAAGATTTTGAAATTATGGAACAATACCATCACCATTCACTGTGAAACACCATTCGAATTACATTTTAAACAAAACCAGTTAGTGTTCTAAATACAATTATTATTATGATTATTATTATTATTATTATTATTATTATTATTATTATTATTAATGTTTTAAAACAGTTTAGTATAACAGTTGCGAAGCTCCCTATGTCTTTTTTCATTCAGTGTGACCTCGGCGCTCGCAGTGGCGAGCAAGAGGTAGCACCAGTTCGTTGAGGTGCGGCATATACATTTGCATCCTGTTTACATGAGAATTAGAGCTTCGCAACTGTTATACTAAACTGTGGTTTTAACAACTCTACATAAATTTGAATGAAAATGAAAAAGTAATTAATTTTTTTTCCAGATGTATGATTGGAAGGATTTACACCCTGGAATTTTGACTATTCTAAAAAATGTTGCTGACAATCCATCAATGATACAGCATATGAGCACATCTAACTTTATAAGACGCTTGTTACAATATTTGGGTGACATAAATGATGCTTCTCTAATGGAGACGACTTTAGATGTTCTAGGTAAAATGGCTACAACTGAAAGTGGAAGAAAAGTATGTTTTTAATGAAATTCTGAGTATTTTTTTTGTAATTATAACAAGATACTACAGTTCTGTTTACTTTGTATTACAGATGTTGATGGATAACAGCATAACAGAAACTTTACTCAAATATATGCGTGATGAAAATGCGGCTATCACGAGAGCAGCTTGCATAGCCGTAGCAAATATGATGTTGAATCAACACGCACTTGAAATATTTAGTAAGGATAATCCACTTCGTGAAATTATGGGGATAATAAAGAATGAAGCATTTGCGTGGGAAACAAGGCATGGTGCAATGTTAGCCTTATGCAGTATGATACAAAGAGACAAATCTATTTGCGAATTATTTTTAAACTTACACCAACAGGTGAGAATTCTTCCTTTAGTTAAAAGTTCTCGATGGAGGGTTATCTCAGGCATGCTTAATAGAACTTCAAGGCATTAAATAATAAGTGTTATAACTTTCAATTAAATGCATGTAACACGCTTTTACCCATCATTAGTCCGGCCGGTAGGAACATTTTACCTGTAAAAATGGCATAAAATTGTCTTTGAATATGTTTTATATGACAATTGTATATGTTGTTAAAGCGCCCAGTTTTCGACCTCGTCCTTGTGCTAACTCCACGCGGCCTGACAAAGCGGTAATTGTTTCGGACTTTTTTTCGGATTTGTATCTATAATTCTTTAAACTTAAGTCCTGTAGAAAAATGATTCAGTTCTGTTCTAAAGAGGATAAAATTTTCTACAACTTTTCTAAGACATTTTTTTCGAAACCAATTAACAAGCTAGCTACAGCTTTTCAAGAAAGAAAAAAAGATATGTTTTTCATTTCTCCAAAATGTATAATTATTATTACACGCTTATATTATTATTAATTGATAATAATTTGTTTTGGACATGAAGCCCGAAGATGGAAATAAATAATTTCCGAAACGTTGCTGCTACTACTTTGTTTCAGGAAGCTTTGCTTCACATATTGAAACAACCACCAGGAAAAGTACCAATGGAAGTATTAGTAACAATCCTGCATTGTTTTGCTGTATGCGCTGTTGCGGAAGATACTCGAATGAAAGCATTAGATACAGATTTTATAGAACCGACTTTACATCACTTAGAGGTACGAGGGATATGCTTTTTGAATACGAAACAAATGTGTAGTACATAATTGTGTACTTTATTATTATTATTATAATTATTATTATTATTATTATTATTATTATTATTATTTTGTTAATGTTTATTTTCATTTTTATTTTTATGTAGATACTTTGTTATTGTGTACAATTACAGTATGTTCAGAATGTCTCAGTGTGTTCTGTAAAAGCAGGTAATGAAGGTTGTCCTAGTCATACATGTGTCTTCTTGGGATCAGCGAGACCTTTTTGAGAACATTTAACGCGAAGGTATTGACGTCTGCCGAGGCACCGCCATTAACGCAGCTGTAGGACCAATGGCCTTCCTTTCACATTATCGCTATAAAGTTATGTTAATCGTCGAAAGCTGATTTCTTTTCTCTTTCTGCGACGAGGGTTTGGTCGAAAAGTCGCACTTTTAACGTCATTACTTAACTTGCGAATTACTGAACTTGTGTATTGTTGTAAAAATCTGTGACATCCAAGGAATAGCACGTGCAACGAGTATAACTGCGAGGAAGTACAATTATACATTCTTCATTTGCGTATAAAAGTAGAATGCCAATCACAGACGGTAGCCAGATTATTATACTCCAGATCAAATACTGATTATTTATGCAATTTTACTATTTAATAGACGCAGTATTATTGTACATATTTACGATTATTTTCAGGTTCATGTAATAAGTGACGTTATTTTCAGTGGGAAAACTTACCAAATGCAACTTCAGCCCTTGCAAGACTATCTTTATGTAGTGTGTTTAGAATACGCTAAGTTACAAATTAAAATAATCTTAATAAATGAGAGAACTATGAAATGAAATGAATGAGACAACTTTGAAAATAGATTTTTTACTTAAAAACTGTTTGTACTATCTTCAGGTAGGGAATTGATGCAAATAGCCCGTAAATATTTACGCTGTAATACTGGAAAACATATATTTAATTATATTTTCTTAGCGGTTTTTTTCTAAGAAGACCAAATAGATACTTTGTTTATCTCTACAAATACGACGAATAGGACACCCTTCTCATGCTTTGCTTTGCCATTTAAAACGAGTGAATTTTGTTTTCAGTCTCCTGATGCACAACTTTGTGTAGCAGCTTGTTTTTGCTTGGGGGCTTATTCGTGTGAAGCTCATGTTCGTGAACGTTTCCTATCGGGAAAAGGCCCCGCAAGGCTTATGGAATGCCTCAAAAGCCCTTATATGCCCGTCCGCCAAGCTGCTTCATCGCTTTTACAATTAATGGGGTTAGATGCTAAAGTTGCAGACGCATTCATAACCACCGGAATTTTGGATTGGTAATGTCTTAATTCTGTTTGGAATGTTGTGATAAGTTTTTGTGATGTAAATATCTATGATAACGAATGATTCGACGAAATAAAATACGCCTGAAGTTAATCAATAATTTCATATGAACTTTCCTAAAATATTGTAGGATGATGGGGCAGAAGAAAACCAAAAACGCGTGTCCTACATGGGAGACTGCAATTGAAACCCTCTTCAAAAGCTGCCTACCAGCAAAGTTTTTTTATTTGGGACACGTTGATATGCAGGACAATACAGGAGAAGTATTTTATGTGATGAAAAGGTTAAATAAACCATTTATGATTCTGGATGAACTTTTAGCCATACGAGCTTCTCCTAGATCAATTATGTTGGTTGCTAACTTCGGCGTGAATCCTCCTTCTTCCGCAAACACAGAGAAAGGTAAAATGTATTATTAGAAATATTATATTTTATATAATAGTGATAAAAGCCCATCATTTTTAATGTTTTATTTCATGAGTCAATTGTTTCTCAATTGAACAGGAAATATGCGTGATTGAAAAAAAAATCAGGAGAGGGATGCGCAGAGAGACTATTATTTATTTAATTAAATTATTTTTTATGTAGAAAACTAGTGTTATTGAGAATGTAACAGACTTTCTCGTACTAATTAGTTTCTTAATCTCTTTTGCTAGTTTTTCAGGTTTGTCGCACACTCTTATTAGTTGCTACCGTTCGGCGCCTAAAATGCATTTTTCCCCAATTTACACAATTTTCCGGTTTCTCAATAGTGGAATCCAAATAAGAAGTTAAGAATATTGTAGATAAGTACCTGTTTCTATATGCAAATTCTCATTAACAACTGTGAACCAATTTTTTCAGAAATTGTTCTTTCCGCTTTTCTGAAAATGCACGATTGTGAGCCCATTTACACAGAAAAGTTTTGGGTTCTCGACAAATTTCATCAGAAATAATTGGAAACACTTGTGCTTCCAAATCCGATATTGTACTACAAAGTACGTCTGTAATGCAAATATTAACGACTTAGATAAATTTAAAAAAATACATTGGTGTAATTTTTTAAATATAAAAACAATACATCAATATGACGTTTGTCTCGTGATGTTCAATGTATTTAGCTCTCTCCTATCAAAAAATTCAAGAAAACAGTTTGAGCAGTTTTTGAGAAAATGCAGTTTAAGCGTTTCTGAAAAGTCGCAAATTTGAACTAATTTTAACAAAAAACGTTCGAAATTTCTAGCCCTTATCTTCACGTTGTAACATACATATTACATTATCTGAGGGTTCCTCAGCCGTCTTAGACTGGTAAAGCAAATTGTTGAAATTTTATATACTCCATAATCCAAGCAAGTGATAGATGTTAGGTACCATTCAACACTTCGAGAACGACTGCCTCAAGTTTGTGAATTCATACGTAAGCCATTTCTCGCTTTCTGGAGTCAGCGTGCCACTGAGTGTGTTTATTTTTTTCTTCATTTGGCGGCAATTTAAATCTTCAAATTGAGGAAAATAATACATAGATGTATCCTTTAGCAATTTTTCAATTGTTTAATGCTCTATAAGATGTATGTAGGTTTTTACTGGGCTCTAAACGTTTGTAACACATCTGTTACATTATCAAATCCATTGCAAAATATAAGAGGAATCTAATCACATCTTTTGTACAAAGTCTTTTGATGTTCATTATTATACGTCAAAAGCAGTGGCACAGCCAAAGGGGGATGATGGGGCTTCATTCCCTCAGAAACCAATGATCGTAACCAAAATTGGACCTTTTACTAATTTACTAATAAGCGAAAGCCATTCAATATAACTATTGGTAACATTATAAAGAAATTGTAACGTTATATAACCCTTTAAGAGCGGAAAAATACGTCTCTACTCCGCGCTCCGAAAGCAGGGTCCAAATTCTGAAGAGGAGAATGACTTTGATCTGATCCTGAGGAGCTGTTATTCAGTATTTTTGAGAGAAAATCAACTTTAGGAGATTTTTGATCTGCCTCCCACATAATATTGATACGGCTTAACCAAATTTGTAGGAATGTTTTACATTGCCTGGCAATGGTGGTCTCCGCACACCGCAAATTGATTCGCCTCCTGCCTGTTCTGAAACCCATGAACCAGACAACGATGTCCATGCGACTGTAGTTACGCCGCCAGCTAAATATCCCACGGTGAAACAAAGCAACGAAAGGGCAAATATCAAAATTTTGGCAAAAATCCCGAATGGATACTTTTTTATTGCAACAACTAAAAATAGCGATTTTTTTAACAGGATTGTTTTTTTTTCCACATATACTTGTCAATGTAACATAGCTGTTACATAGTTAGATTTACCAGAATTTAGCAATTTAACATAATCGTCACAAATTCATTTCTCGCAGTAGGTGTAACATGTATATTAACGACATGAGAAATATTAAAACAAATGGTGCTACAGAATGGCGCGCACATTATTTCGTATATCTCTTATTACTTAGTTCGCTAATCAGTTTCGTCTGAGCTTTTTCGGTTGTGTCTTCACCCCCTTCCTACCTACTACCTACATGCGTCTAAAAGACATGTTTTCACGTTTCCTCAAATTTTCACTTCCCTAATAACGAATTAGAACTTGTGATGCTGCTATAGCACATACTTTCGTGAATTGTTTCTATCTTTTTCAATTTTCGAAAATTCAAAGAGATCAACAAAAATAAGCCCTGAGCAATTTTTTAGTGTTTTTGTTCTATCTGAGGAAAAAATTAAAGAAAACGATTGGACCCATTTTTGAGAAAAAAGTGATAAATTACCTTTACTCCAAACAAACATTACACGAAAACCAATGTTTAAAAAAAAATTAACTAATTGAATAACGATTATTTGGATCAATCGAATATTGAAACGAGATTGCTTACCAAATTGTTAAAAAAATTGGAGCGGGTTTCGAGAAAAGTTGAATTATTAATATAGCCCATATTTCACTTGAAATTGCCTCCAAACTACGTATAATTTCGAAAAATATATACAGCATTAGTTAAACTAATTGTAGAGGACAAATCGAGGGTATGATTCTGATAAGTAAGGTTGCTCGTAATTCGTTGTGATTCAGCATTGATTTAACGAGTGCTCGTCTGCATTATAATTCGTCTATCCTTCCTAGCAGACGGAGACACCTTCCATTGACACATCAATTAGAACTACTTGCGTTGTTGTTTTAACCCGAATCGATGTTAACTATTCACACGATGGCACGTGGAAATGCTAATCACTTCATCAAAATCATTTTATCAAATGCAATTTATCAACTTTGTTTGTACTGAACAATAAATTTAATAAAATTCTCAGGACTGTATTTACATATATGTACGTTTTGTGTCCATTTGTGATAATGGTTTGTACTTCGCGCGTCGGCCCGTGGCCTCCCAGCGATGTCCCGACCTCACGGCCATGGGTTAAGGGAGTTGTGGTTAGCACGAAGACATCCCCACTCCGTATTCTGGTCTTCTCAACCCGAGAAGTGAATTTTCTCATCACCGCACAGCAACGTATACTGGGGCATTGTAAGGAAAACACTATAATGTACACTATAAGCACACTATAATCTTGCCTTACCGGGAAACGAACCCGGGGTCGTGTCATGGAAAGAGGGCATGCTGACTAATGAGCTAAGCCGCCAGGCATTTGTGTTAATTAATTAACTTAATTATTAAATTCTTCGGAGGAAAGGCAGATGAACCATTTTTCTTGTATTTTTGTTCTACTATTTCTTCTGACTTTTTCTCTCCATTATTTGAAACAGTTTTCTCATCAGTAAATAAATACTGTTCAACAGACCTTAATTTATTTGTTCTCTCTTTATAACCTAATACAAGAAATATATTTTATAACATTATTAACCAGTTTTAAATGTTCATTTTAATTAGTTCTTATACATATTACTTTTAATTATCGCCTCATGACGTGCTCTTTCAGGACGCAGATCAAAGGTTCAAGAGAACAGACGTGGAACAGTTACCAGAAAGTCAACAGACTCAGGTTCGCCAAGGACAAGAGAAGAAAGTGACAGTGAATTAGACACTCTTCAATATGACCAATATTTAATAGAATATTTAGAGCAACTTAGGAAGCTCCTGAAGGTTGCAGAAGAAAAGTAAGTGTTGTGTGTTGCGTTTAGGTTTCAGCGGCCGGATTCAGTATTTACTTGGCTGTCTGGGAGACGCCGTGTTCTATGCACAGGGGCCAAAGTTTCCGCGCCATTCTGCGACATTCCTCTGAACGAAATGAGCGGAGATGGTCAGGAAATGAGTTGACTCCACCAGTCACCCGGTTGGGCGATCACCCGGCCGATGCGGAGAGAGCATCGGGCAATCAAAATCAAGGAACAGGCCCCCTGAGCGGGTGGGAGAAGCCGCTCTTCCCACAGTCGGACGAGATGAAGCAGCAGGGACCGCGTCCTGAGGCGACCGGGAGGTGTTGTAAAAAAGTTGTTCCTCAATGGTTCACCCGCCTCGCCGATGTAACTGTGGCCGCAGCTGCATGGGATCTCATACACCCCTGATGACATAAGAGACGTCTTTAATGCGTCCAAGCTTTTACCCGAGTTTTCATAGGCTTTGTAGGCCTTTATGTCGAAGCGGCTCAAAAGATTGCCAATTGTATCAGTTAATCCTTTTATATAGCGTAGGATGGCCATCTTGCGGTTGTCATCGTCAGTATGTGTGGTGATGTTAGCGTTCTAAAGGTGGCTGCCTGCCGCAAGGCTTGGTTGGCAGCTTAAAATGTGTCCTTGAGAATCTCCATTTGAGTCCAAGAATTCCTCATCATACTCTCTAGTTGCCCTGATGGCCACAGTTTCCACAACCCCCCGTTTAGTTGCCGGGTGATTGTGAGAACCGACGTGCAGCTAGCGGTTGGTATGAGTGGGTTTTCTGTACACACTATGCTCTAGACTGCCGTTAGCTTTCCGAATTACCAACACGACGAGAAAAGGCAATCTACCCTTGTTTTCCACCTCCAAAGTAAACTTACTTGGGGGGGGGGGTGTTATTGAGGTGCTGGAGAAAGTAGCTAAGGCGTGAGGGCCGTATGGCCACATTACTATCGTCCATGCACCAACGCCATAGTGGTGGTTTACGTGGGGCACTCTCCAGGGCTTCTGTTTCGAAAGCGTCAATGAATAAGTTCGCCATCGCACAAAAGAGGGGAATCTAACCCTATATTAACTCCTGCGCTGCCCATCTCCCTGCCCTGAGGAAGGTCACAGAATGGCGGCTGAAACGTTGGCACCTGTGCCTAGGACGCGGTGTCTCCGGGATAGCCAAGTAGCTTGTGCAGTGTCTTTCCATGAATATGAACAATCGTTAATACAACGCAAATAAGAAAATGCGTTTTTAAGAAACTTGGTAGCGCATATTCTAAGAACGCTCCTGCTTTGTCGATTTACAAGAGAAATAGTTCAGTATTCACACAGAAACCATTTTCCTGTTTTAGTATCTAATACATTAGATTTAATAGATTTATTGTATCAAATTTAATTGTGAGTACACTATATTATTATGGAGAAACTTGTTTGTTTGTTTTTTTTTTTGCTTCAAAAGAAGTGTTTACGCGAGGCGAAGTAAAAGGAGGAATTCTCTTTCCATCCCTGCACCTCTGGCCCGTAGTAAGATAAGCGTTTCTCTTCTGGATAAGAATTTCTCCAGTGTCACCATTCACTTTGAGATGATAAATTTTATTCAGTCAATTGTAAAAACCGTGTACACAAACATAAATGGAGTATGATCTGGGTATATAGAAATGGGTGTCACATTTGGAAGTCATGCTGATCTAGTAACAATAATTATATCTGAGCCAAATTCCACGGATGAATTGTTTTGTGTTAGTCTTACTTTCAATTCTTTATTGACTACTTAATAGTGGATTTTCTTTTGTAGATGTGTTCGATTTACAATTCCTCAAAAAGTAGCTGCATTGGGAACTTTTGTAGCAAACAAAATGTGTGGCATGTCAAAAGGAAGAACTTGTACCAACCATTTATGCAACTTACATATTACGGAACTCAAGGTAGTGGAAGTTTTTTTCATAAAAATGTTACGCAAAGTGTAATCCTTCTTTTTACGTTCTCATCTAACTACGTATGTCATAAAGAGAAAATATTGTAATCGTACAGTGAAAATGGCAATTTTTCGACAAAGAGTCTCTTATCATCAATCCCTAGAAACGAAACGTTGTTGAATCTTGTTCCTACATGCAGTAAATTACTTCCTCTAACACGGTGAGTAGTCATAATCCATATTTTGGGGGTTCTTGATACCGAAAAATCGACTGACGGCAAGACCTCTGGCAGTCTCTCTCTCCGTCCGTCCGTCCGTCCGTGGTCAAGGAAAACGCATGAACTGTTCACATGGTTTTCTTAAAAACGTGATGAAAAAAGCAATTGAATTGTGTAAATTGGGTGCTTTTATTATTGGGTGTTAAATTTTCTTTGTGAAGAAATATATTAATTTCTTTTGTAAATAATAAACAATTTACATATATCTGGAGTGTTTATATGTTTCTGAAATACAAATTTTTGGATGGAAAGTCGTTTTTCAAACCAACCTTTGAGGGCTTACTGCGGCTCAGCAATTCAAAATATCGAAGGAATTCATTAGATAAAATATGCTTAAAATTGTCTCAAGAACTTATTTTCGAAGTTTCGTTGTTTCCTCTCTGGATACCTATTGTTCGTATACTTTATTCAAAACTACATTATTTGTGCACGTGATCGTCGATGACATTTTGTATATATAATCTTTAAAACAAGAGGAAAATTACTGTGTCTACTTATTATTTCGCAAAAACTACCGTCATCAAATTTTCCCCAATCCTTAAGAATTTAAGGGAGCACTCTTAGTTTTTATCGCGAATATCTTGAAAACGGGTAGGAAATTCACAAAATTGAATCAAACGTTTTTTAAGTCCATAACATTTTCTATTAAACGTTACACATTTTAATTAATTCCAATGCGTGAGTGTTAATCATTTAACAATACAATCAATTCATTCACAATAGTTGTTTTCAAGCTTGTGTACTGAAGCAGGAGCGCGACCGCGCGATAAGTTATTTTCCGATTCTAGCCAGAGGTTTCAGGATATAGAGCCATACAATCGTTTTTCAATGCGCTCCAGATGTTGAGCCATTTGCCACAAAATGCCACAACAAGCAGACATTTCTCAAGGTGGCAAACGTCAAATTTGAATTCACTGCCCCCAAAAACATGGAGAACCTGGGAGAAAAGCTTCGAAATTTTTTGCTGGTCTGGATATTATTTAACTGGACTTACAAGAACTGCTCTGGCCAGATTAGCCTCTAACAATGGGTCAAATTAAAAAGATTTATATTGCATTTTTGCAAGGGGCCTGGAATTAATAAAATAAACCTGGTCACATGTGGGTGTAGAGACCAATATTCTATGAAGTGCCATTTTTGTGCGTTTCTAGTGTGCAGGAGAGGGGTGTGTGGCTGTGAGTACGTGTGTGAGTTTAAGTAACTAGTTTATCTTGTTAACTACATAAATAAACGATTATAATACATAAATATACATTTACTACAATGATGTTTGTTCATATTTATTTTCAGTTGGACCTCTCTTCTAGTATTATTCCATTGGGGTTTATCAGAGTTGGGATGCATTTTGAACGAGCAATGCTTTTCAAGGTTTTGGCAGATCAAGTAGGCATACCTTGTGCACTTGTTAGAGGAGAATACGGAAGAACCTGGATTGAAGTTGCTGTTCCGGAAATAGAGCCCATTGAAGTAAACCACTCATTGCATGTTGAAGATCTGCCAAAACGACTTCTCAAACCAAATTGTGTGGTAGACCTCATGGATGAACCTGGGAAATTGTTAAAAATTGGATCTTTTGAGGCAGCAAGATACTGTGCTCTTCCTTCAGCATTAATTTAAATTATAATTTAGAACACAAAAAATATTACATGATAAAACCATACCTAAACATCTTGAATGTTCATAATTCGTAAGTTTTCACCTACCTAACATTTTGGAGTGAACTTACATATTTCTTAAACAAAGGCTTCATGAGGGCAGATTAACACTTTTTTAAAAATAATTTTCATTGAGGAGTACTGACCTCCTTCTTTCTGATTCTTAAAGCTATTCACTGTGGCCCTGAAATTAAAATTTCAGTGGACTTGCAAGTGAAAATATTTAATAACATGCATAAAGTGTGAGATGGGTATTCCATTAGTATTTTGTGTTTACAATTGCTCATGTATATTGAATGTGATTATTTTAGGCATGAAAACTAGTGTTAGTCTTCAAATGGAAAATATCATAACATTCAATTTTTTAATTACAAATCGTACATGAATTGAGATTTATAAATGGAACAAATACAAAGTTAACATTACAGAACTATTTATCATTTAATTTTTGCATCCAATTTTCAAAAATAAATAAAAAGATGATATCTCTCCACATATTAATTATAAAATTTAATAGTATATTTGATACTGCATTCAATTACTATGTAATGTATTTTGCATTTATTATAATTTTAAAAACAATAAATAGTTTTCATTTCAATGTGACTTATCATTTATTTTTAAGCGTCTTTTAATTTGATTATTTTAATCAAATACGTGCCTTCAAATATTTGATAATAAATGAGAGCACAATGGCAAAAACGAGACAAAATTTACAGAATGGGAAACAGAAAGTAAGAGCACAATCACCAACATGGAAGAAAAAAAATTAAAAAAGGACAATATGTCCCACTGCTGTCCATTACAGGGAAAACAAATGCAATGCTAATCAAAATGAAATAGTGGTGATTGTGTGTATTAATTACACGGAATACCCATGAGTCAGAAGTACAAAACTGGTTAAATCCAATAGACATTTGTGGAAAGTGAAAATTTTTGCTATAGAAAGATATCCAGCAGAGTGAAGTATATATTAGAAGAAGTTTCACTCTGTTTAAATTATTTTAAGTGTAATTCAATTATGTCACCCCTCATTGACAATAACTTACCTCTGAAATTATTTGTGTAGTATATCAGTATTCCATACGAGCTTTTCTGTTGCGAAATTGTCCATAATCCGGCTTTTTATGGCACAAATGATGATGTATTAGCATTTTATGGCGTGTATGATTGCGTTGTCACGCATTCAGCCAACCGCAGTGCGAAAATCATGGGCAGGTAAAGGTATACGGAACAGCTGACCACGGTTTTCTCGCACAGATGGCAAATACAGTCTTGTGCCCGAAATGACACAAAAAAAGTTTTTTCACAAAATTAAGTTTGATTTGCTTATAAATTTATAATGCTGTTATACAAAAACAGCGTATGGAACTTGTTTATAATGTTGCTTTATGCATTCGTAGAAGGATCCCGATATTTAAGGGATTAAGGAATAAAATAGCATTGTTTATGAAAAAAATTTCAACTTTGATATTTTCATTATATTCATCTATTATGTCACTGCTTAACTCATCTCATATATTCACATTAAACATATACATTATGTATATACACACACAAGACCAATACTGAACATTTTATCAATAACACACAAACATGACTACAAGATTGTGTACGTTCCACAGCTAAAACTCAATCACACAGTCAATGCTGCAGTTCTAATATCAAGCACTTCTATTTACAAGTAACACTTAAAATAAAGAACTATATGAGAACATGAATTAAAAGGTTACAAGAAAGCACTAAAAAGCTATGAACCTTTTGAAAATAAGTATGTACTTACATTAATCTACAAAGCCACAAATAAATAGCAATAACTTTCAAATTTTCTCAACAATGTCTGAGCACATCCATCAGAATCATTAAATGCACTAAACAAAATTCCTACACCTATTTGCAATGTAGTGAGATTTTGAAGATCTATGATTTTCGAACAGTGTAAATCGTTTTTGATTTTCAATTAACTCATTGAAAATTTATTATAAATTTAGAAAATAAATCTTTTTCAAGCGAATAAGCTTACCCGACAAGCTGCCAATTGAGACAATTACATAAATAGATGTAGGAATGTTAAAGTTGATCAAAATTTGACAAAACATTTTACACAGTATTTTCCAAAACCATTACACCTGCAGCATGGTATGATAATGCTATACTTAGGAGTTTTTTGTTCAATCACAGGACCAATTAATGTCTTTAACATAATAAATAAACACTTTGAATTGTGTTTCCATGATTCTTAAATAAATAAAAAAAAAGCACATTGACATTGTAACTGTCAAAATACCAAATTGAAATTGAGACAAATACACATTCGCATTCTTTATTTTCCTGAATTTGAATATGATAAAATATAATATTTATTCTTTTTCCAATAATAACTAAAATAACAAAAGAGATCATTCGTCTTTAGTATATATTTTTATGGAGTGAATTCGAATTGTACTGTCACCAGGGAACTTTCATCACAATTTCTTGAGAAACTATTTTTCAACCAATTTTTATTTTGAATTGTAATTCCTTGGAACATTTAACACTTATATAAATGAAATTGGTGGAAAGCATTTTAAACAACTTCCTTTTACTTTCATTCTTTTACATTTTATTTCCTTTTTATTACATTCATTTCATTATTTTACTTTTATTCTTTAATTTTGGAAATTATTTCAACAGAAATTTTATTTTATATTCATATTATTTCATTTATTTTTTGGATGAAACGTTAGGTATTACATCTTTGAAGACCTTCCTTGAGTTCAAAATTCATAACCAAAAAATCGCTACCAATAAGAAAATGTGTACTTCCTAACAATTGACACAATACTCTATAAAAGAAAATCAATATCTACTATGACTCATCAGTCCACAACAAATAAATTTTAATTGTTTTATAAACCAGAAAGAGAAAGATCCTTTCCAATGAGAACATGTCGTTTTACTTTACACCATTTATTTAATGGAAAAGCTTTTTGTGTCTCATTTACTATGATCATAGAAATTTTAACTTAGTTATTAGAATTGTATGTTTTGATAAACAAATAGGGTATTAGTCCAGTACATTTCCTTAGTATTCAACAAAAAATGGATATTTGATTTGCACCAAAATAATTCAGTAGTTTTTTGAAAAATTTACATTCAATATTTCCTGACAGTAGATTTGCATCACCCTTCAATAACGTACATGTATTTCAAACCTCAAGTCATACCTTTCAGGTTAAAAAAAAAAACAATTGAGCATTTCTGAAAAAAGATAAAAACATTTATCTACTGGAAACACTTATTTTTTTTAAAACCAATATTTCAACACAACCCATAAAAAAATATTGTTTTAACAAGAGCCTTGTTATAATAGTTCAAATTTGGGGGTTAGAGTTTAACAAAATTACAGAATTATGAGATGTGTATTGAACAATCTCAAGGAAAGAGAAAGAAACTTTTCTAAGTTCTTCAGAAGGCTGGAAGAAACCAACTTCTGAATTGTGCAAAAGTACAAAAACACTACTTCCAAAACAAGCACATGTATCAAATGATTTCTAAACCACATAAACATCTGATTCAACGGTCAATTCTTCTCAACATAAATGACTTGGTCCCTAAGACATATAGCAGATACAAAATACAATACACATTTATTTATTGATATTACTGACAGATTTTACTGCTTGTATTACTGATCGTTGTATGGATGAGTTATTTATAATCTATGCAAATCTTGCCCCCCAAATATTATGTCATGACTTCTATGGGCAAAGATTTCAAGTCTTCATTCGTGTTCAAGTGAATATAAAATATATATTAACATAACAAGTAAGAATAATATAAATGAAAAAGTATAGACATAATTAATGACCTACGAGGTAAATTGAAGGGTACTTCATGAACATACATTAAATACATACTTAATGACTGGAGATAACACATATGCCAATGTTATCACAGACAAATAATGAGGTTCTTCTATTGGTATTTATACACTATCACAGAACTCCAAAATGAAACATTCTTTATATGTTTCATTCATTTTATACACTTAATTTTGAAATGTATTCACAATATTCACAGAAATTTACATTTCTAAATATCCCGTAGATGCAATCAAGACAAAAAATTGTCAGAAATACTTCCCTGCCAGCATCCAACATATTTAACTCCCTAAGAAGCAGTATTATTTTTTTGTCTGCAATAATTCAACTGCATGAAGTTACCCAGATGTAGACAACTGTGTAAAATACAGTTATTTTCAAGTTAGCTAATCTTAAAATGCATGATCTGTTATAGCAAACTTTCAGTTATTAATTGACTTCCTCAAATCATAGCCCAAGGGTTATGAAATATGAGTATAATTTACAACTGTCTAATAAATTTAGGCAATACTATATTTTAAAAGTAAGGTGTCTTTCAAATTCAAATATTCTACTAAGAATTATACTAATTCAAATATAAAATTAAGTTAAAAATAGTATTAATCAAAAAATTATAACTTATAGCCCGGCCAGTGGTTGTTTTCCTTGGGCATATAAAAAAATGCAAAACAGAAGACAGAAAATACAAGGGACACTCCACAAGTGCAAATATTTTCAAGAATTAAAAAACAATTGCAGAGAGGTAATGCTTTAAAATGAAAGATATAAAATGTCAAGTTTAAAGCATATCTTTTTCCACACCTATTTGAGAATAGCAAATATGTTAAACAAAGAGTTAATGCATACAAGTAAAATAGAGAGTCTTAGTAAATTGTGATTTCTACTTTCCCGTTCTGAATTTGATGATGTAAACATAGAACTAAAATTTTAACTACAAAGTTCACAGCCAGAAAACAACTCCAGAAAGATTAAATAAACAAGGGTAATAAATGAAATGGTAGGATGGAGAATAAGTCTGAGCATTATAATAAAACTGACATTTGCATAAAATGCTTTACTTCTGTGATAGTTGTAATTCTGTATTCCTCAATTGCTGAATGAAAAGTTGAATGATTTCCTGCATCAACAATTGAGCAAAAATCAATAATGAAGGATAAAATCACTTAGTACTTTTGTTTCTATTCAACATGTATATTTAAAAAAACTGAGAGACCTAGTTTTCAAAACGTAGATTATGTGATTCTCAGCAATTACATTTCACATTTTGGAGATCTAATATGGTTTCTTCATTTCCATAAAATATTTGCAATTGTGTGGTTTAAGAAAAAACTAAAACATAACTTCAAAACTTTTTTAAATAGATTTTCAATACATCACAAAACATGTTTTGAAATTACATTTCTTGAACACAATTACACTGTAGAAGAACAGATAATGTTCTACAAGGCTTTTGTCTATACAAAATGCTCTACAGGCATATTTGGAGATGTTGCACATTTTTTTCAAGGTAACAAAAACTATTTTCTACTTTTCTAGCGGTAGTTATAGCACACGCCTTCACATTCTTTATTGCACTACAAGTTTGATATGAGTGTCTACAGAATATAGCTGCTTTCTTTTGTAGACAAAAAATATATACATATATATGCAATAAATAGCCAAAATACATATAAATAACATTATTCATTATAAACTATTGTCCTAATTGTTTGGTTGAAACTATATTACAATTATAATACATTATTACAATATGCACTGACTGCGGCAAGTCACAGTCACTTTTTCCAAAGACCATCTTTCCAAACATTTTCCCTCTTTTCATTACCACCAAAGATTTCCAAACATATCAATTTTGAAGCAACTTTAATTATCTCTTTACCCTTTTTGTGTGATTTGAGATAACAATAAACAATAAACAGTTGCAATTATTACATAATTAAAAGTAACACTTTATGTTAGAGTAATATCTCCAGAAAGATAAATACATCACTTCTTACTACAGAAAGGTGTTTCATTAAGATGTCAGCTGATAGGTCAGGGTACCTGATGCCCTCATAATACCAGAAGGCATAGTTATGGAAACAATTCCATTATATTAATGTTGACACATTATCCATATGAGTAAAGTTTTACATTCCAGCAAGATCACTATCAGAACATGTATGAAGATTATACTCAGAATCATTTAAAGATCTCCCTTGTAAGTTCTGAAAGTACTCTAATATTTTGAAAAATACAAACTTTTATTAGAAAAATTAATTATAATTGAAGTGTGTACTCCAAATTCAGTTTAATATTACAGTTACTCCATGAATTGTAATTACAAATAGTTAATGGATCAAAATCAATATTATTGAAATTATACAATTTTCATCACTTTATTAATGGCAAGATCTAAAATAGATTGTACACATACGCTTTGTCAACTAAGATAGAAAGAGTTTTTAAAATTTATTAACACCCAAAAATTTTAGCAAAGGCTTTGTCAAGAAATATGTGCACTTGAATCCGCAAAACAAGGAAATATTACAAGAAGAAATAAAATGTACATAAAAACATACATACACGTAAATAAAAACAAAAGCCTCTCTCATCATTGTACTCACCAGTGAAATTAATATCACTAAATAATCACAAACTGTATTTCGTGGTAATATCAACAGCTCAATATTTTGTTCATGCCTTCCTCAAAACGTTAATGAAACAGTAATAATACTACTCAAACCATTTCCATTCTTCTATTTTTAACAATTAAATATTTCAGCATGAGATGATGTACTCCTTTTAGAAGATATCAGGGATGTGACCGAAGTCGCGGTCCCAGTAACCTCCACTATACAACCAATCTTCTTCTTTAGTATAGGGATTCATCCCATGAGCAAACCACCTGAAATTAAAAAACATAAGAATAATCAGAAATTAACAAGAAAAATATCAGTTTCTGATCTCCAACAAACAATTAAATTAGGGTTATTAATTAACAAATAATTAACCAGAAAATTTTAGACCAATTAGTTTGATATAAACTTTGTCCAAGTTATTTGAATTTTTTTTTTAGAATATATAAATTCATAATTAATAATGATAAACATCAAGCACAATTTGGATTCTGTAATAAATAATCAACAATTCACCAATTTTGTAGCTACAAACTTTCAAACATTTTCTAGCATTATTTTTAGATATCAAAAAGGCCTTTGATAGAGTATGACATGAATTTGTTTTAATTAAAATGCGACAATTGAGATTCACTTATTATCTGTAAGAAATAACAAACTGATTTCTTTCTAATTCCAACTTTATAGTACAAATAAATATGGTACCTTCAATTGATTATTACATTCACAAAGGAGTTTCACACGATTCCTCATATTTCCCATCCTAATAATATATTTCTTTCTGACATTCATATTCTCCGAAACTCGAAAATAGCTTTATTCACAGATGATACTGCAATATTTACTTCACATAAAGATTTTAAATATAAAAGATTTTATATAAAAAGCATGGGATAAATTACAAGATAAACATTTTATGTAATTGTTTCAACAAATGAAAAATTACTATAAATTCTTCTAAATGCCAAACTTTTTTAACTCCAAAATTACTAAACTAGATAAAACTAAAATATGCCCCTGTTGGATGGTTTCCTTTACCCACCCCTGTAAAATATTCAGGCCTACAAATAGATTGCAGACTCACCTGGAAAAATCACATCACTTCAATAGCCCAGAAAAGATTTATAAAAATGGATCAATTATATGTCTTTATTAATATACAAAATTGGGGGCAAGTATAGAAACATCACTAAAAAGTTTCCAATACATTAATCGACCTTCTCTTACACTTGCCAGATTTGGGGAGGTGCTGCT
Source organism: Gryllus bimaculatus (assembly GCA_017312745.1). NCBI lineage: Eukaryota > Metazoa > Arthropoda > Insecta > Orthoptera > Gryllidae > Gryllus > Gryllus bimaculatus. The sequence goes on along the minus strand of BOPP01000067.1, from coordinate 2,143,123 downwards.
AAAACTAATTTTCACAAACTAGAAGTAATTCACAATAAATTTCTTTGCTGGTCATTAAAAGTTCAGGGGTTTATTAGAATTGAACATATTCAAAAATAACTTTCCATTTAATCTTTAAGAATTTTATCCCAAAAATAGTTATTAAGATTTTATAACACTCTACTTTCCTGTCCTAGTAAAATATATAATCTTGGCGAAACAGCAAATCCTTTCCCATGAACTGAAACTTATTATCCCATGGATCTCATTCGTCCTCCAAAATGTGCAGTTATATATTTTTTTCAAATCCAATAGAATTAACTTTCAAACTTTTGTGTATCTAACATTGTTTAAACCTTAGTGTCAATTACATGTAAATTAATTGATAGTTAATTAACAGATAATTAATTGAAAATTAATTAAATTAATTTTTCATTAAATGTAAATTATTTTTTTAAGGTGATGAAGATTATCATCATTATTATTAGTATTGTTTTTTTACATTTGAATCTTTTAAAACACATAATAAAACAATGATTCTTTACTTAGGGCTCCAATCTCCTTTCTTCCCTTTGCGTGCTTTGCGTGCATCTCTCTGTTTTTCCTCTAAACGTGTTTTTTCAGCAGCTGCTCCATCAATATCTCCTTCTTCCAGCTTGCGTATATCAGGACGCAGTCTGCATAACAAAACAATAAAAAATAAACCAATAATCACATGCTTTGAAAAGGTAAAATATACAGGCAAGTAATTTCTTATACAAATTTACAAATGACTCTAGTCTAGTAAGTAATCTCTTATCTAAAATTACCTGCAGTCTGTGGGACATAGTTTTTCAGGCATTCCATCTTCCATTTCATTCAGAGACATTGCAAACAGAGTGAACTGATAATACTGAAAATAAAAATAAAATCATTGATCCCACTTAAAATATTAAATATTTCTTAACTATTACTCAAATGACATATTTCTCTGCTTCTCTTTTGTCGAAAAAGATTTTGTTTATACCTCAGCGGTATTTTCTGGGCGTGGATCAGCTTCCCATAATGTAGATGAATTAGGAATGTCAATCGAGTATGTAGAGTCACATTTTGGAAGGTCACCATCACCAGGTTCTGGAATGGGGCACCCATCATCCACACTATTGTTACTCTAAATTGGAGTGAAATAAAAAAGAAGTATGTAAATACATTTCAAATGGCAATTCAAACGTTAGGTTAATATAATATAATATAATATAATATAGTTAATATAATATAATATAATATAATATAATATAATATATATAAATATAATATAATATAATATAATATTAATATAATATAATATAGATAAATATTATAAATAATATTAATATAATGATAATGATAATATATATAATATAATATAATATAATATTAAATATAATATATATAATATAATATAATATAAATAAATATAATATAATATATATAATATAATATAATATAATATTAATAATAATATAATATAATATAATATAATATAATATAGATATAATATAATATAAATATAATTATAATAATAATATAGATATAGATATAATTAATATAATAGTCATATCATATGCAACTATCATATGAGTACTACTCATATGATATGATATGATATGATATGAGAATATGATATATGATATGATATATGATATGATATGATATGTATGATATATGATAATGATATGATATATGAATATGATATGATATGAATAGGTGCATATGCATTATGAATATGATATGATATTAATATGAATATAATATAATATAATGGTGCTTATAGGTATTCATAAAAAAAAATACAAATATGACAAACATTGTACATGTTTTTACTAAACAGAAGTAAGAAGTGCAAACAATTCAGTCTTGATAGCCTGCTTGAATCACACTAAAAATCACAATTTTAGATTTTTACAGAAACTGTACACAGCAGACAGCAAATAATTCACCATCGCACTACAAAAAGACTATAAACCACCTTTCGTACATAATGCTGGGTGTAGACATATTTTGAAAAGGTTACACCATTGAAAACAGATAGGAAAATATAGTGTAAATAAAACAAAATATGGTCAACGCCTCTAGCAATAAGAATTTTAATGTATTTGTAATATATGTAAAGATGTTGTATTACACTCAAATTTGATTAAAGGACTCACCCCTGATTGTGAATTGGACTTGAAGGGTCCAACTTTCAGACTATTTAATTTTGCCAATACTTTCTTTGGTGTATGAGAAGGACTGTCTGTAGGAGTGGGTCCCTTTCCTTTCTCACCATCTCGCCTGAAAAAGTGATTTAAAATGGCCCTTCACTTCTTCATTCTAAACAGTGTGGTAAAATTATCAAAACTACCAAAAGTATTTTATACAATTTTCTTGAAATATGTTTTAAATACTAACATATTACACTTTTTAATCTACTAGTATTACTTTTCAGTGATAATTTAGAAAATGTTACAATTCATTATTTACTTTAATTTATTATTATTATTATTATTATTATTATTATTATTATTATTATTATTATTATATTTATTATTATTAATTGTTATTATATTGGTAATAAATATGGTAAATATATTTACGATTCAAAATATGTTATTTTTGTAAAATTAATAATACAATAACATTATTCATATATCATTAATTTTCATTACCATAAATATATTATTAAATTTTGTTATTAAGTCACTGACATAACGATAGGTGATAACACTAGAACTTAGTTGTTTACAATACTTTTAGGAAAGACTTATTTCAATTTATAAGTTCACAAAAATGGAAAGAATGTACAAAAAATATAACTACTCTTTTACAAGATTATTTGCAAACATTTCAAAGTGGTGCAAATTTTTAGTACCAGTAAAACAAGGATTTAACAGTAGTTTATCTGTAAAAAAGTAATTTTAAATCTTTTGTGTCTAAATCTGTTAATTTTTGTGTTTCCAATTCTTTTAATAATTTGTGAAACAATAAATTCCTTCATTTAAAAAAAATCAAAAATCAAGGTTTATGACAAACTTAAAAATAAGGGCAAGAAGAAATGTATACATAGCACTTAAGTCAGATATTTGTGTGATTAACATGTACCTAATGTTAACTATTCATGCATGCATGCATGCATGCATACATTTAAGCATTCAATAGTTGTACTCCCTCTTATATAATACAATTTCTATCTTCTCATTCCATTTTCCTATTTCTACACTAGCTTTATTTCATCTGATATATTAAAACAGCAACTGTGAAATGCTTTTCTAATTATTAACTAAAACACTAAAATTATTAACGGCACCTATGTTATTAATGTTTACTTCTGAAAATGAAATCTTATTTTCAGGTACAACTCAAATTTCTGAATTAATTATTCTTAGATAAATGATTCAGATTCCTGAAGCAGTAGCAGGAAAAGAAAAAAAGATTATTTTAAATAAACTTTGTGGATTTCCTAGCTGTCTTTTTGCTGCCCCCTTATTGAATTGTAATGGAAAAGAAATGACTATTGGAAAAGGACCATCTACGAAAACCTCTGTTTCATTTGCCTTGGTAATGTGTGCTCAATGTTTTTCAGACATACAATTAACAAATAAATTTAATTGATGATAATAATAAAAATAAATATTTTATATTTGAGTTAAAATAAATTTTCTTGTTCAATATGTGCATTTACAGATCACAAAAGGATGTTGTCAAAGTACAAATATTTGTGAAGAAAAGTTCCTTCTTCTCTTGAATTAGAATGAAGAGCTTCCATGCATATTCCAATTTGTATTAAATGAACTAGGAGTCACGACTAACAAATACACGCTCTGGTCAAGGGAGGGAAGTAATGTAGCATCATAACTCTATCTAGCAAAAATGAGAAAAGGTTAATATTTTCCTTCAAATAATTTTCTCGTGAAATCTGACATTCCCAACTGTCCAACTGTTTTATCTGCAATGCAATATGGGAAAATTTAAGTGTTCACAATGCATTGAGCCCTTTTATTTAGAAGTACTGAACTCTGAAAAACACATTGGTAATCCAATATGCTCAATAACTAAAGAAATGTATTTATCTCTCTAACCACAACCAAATTAGCACAAAGTTTTTTAAGTTTTTTATTTATTTTTATTCATAATACTTTCTGAGTATTTACCTTTCAACATAAATAGAAAACTAATGCAACAGGAGGTGAAAAAGAAGATAAAATTTATGAACTTCTTTCTTCCACACCCTCAGTTTATTACAAACTAGCATAAAAACTAGTAAATAACAGAGTTATTGAACAATGGACTTTTGTGTGAAGTGGTATGATGAAATAATGCAAGATGGAAAAAATGCAAGAGGGAAAAATCAATAGTATTACAGGATTGAAACCAGGATAACTAACTTTAACACTTTGACATTATTAAAATTTGGAATAATCAGATGCTGATTGAGAAATTGAAAACAAAAGAAAATACTCCCATCCAATTGGAAAGATGTTTGAAATTAAATACAAAATCTGCACAATTCAAAGAAGGCGATGGAAATGCAATCATGAAAATATTACAATATTATTCATTTTCTCTTTCAAGAAGCAATTAATGAAGGAATCAAAACCAAATCAAAAGTTTTAACATTTGTGATCTTCACACTCTAGTAATCATAAGAATAAAACTTGTCAAAAATATCAATAAGACATTTTAATTTGCTTCAATTTTAACCCTTCAATGTAAATGCAGCAATATTCCAATGAAGGAGAAGGGAAGGGGGCTGTATGAATCACCACAGAGGGAGGTAGCCACCTTAATGTACTGTTTCAGAGACCCTCTCATCTCTACAAGATATCCCACAGCAGAAAGGAAAAACTTATGTCATCTAAGCATTGAAACCTGCAAATGGAGGTGAAAGGAATAAGCCTTCTCAGGAAGGTATTCCTCATTGAAGAGTTATTAAGTGTTACAATACAAAAAAGAACATGTTTGTGCAATTTTTCAAATAAGAACTTCTTCCAAAATGAAAAATCATTGTGGTGAAGAAGTAATGAATAACAAAACTGTTTGTTTGTTTTTTTTTGGACAAAAATCTAAATATACTGTGTCTAATGGGCAAATGAAAAATACTTGGAATCAATAATTCTATGTTTAATGCATAATACTGGAATAATTGGAAGGGGAACCAAAAAAAATGACAATTTTGTAATAACTACAAAGAGAAATAGGATGATTTCTACTACTAAGCAAACTGGAATAATCACAATGCATTGTAAATATTTAACCTTGCCCATATCACTTTGTAGAAAAAAAAACAACATTGAACTAATTCAATGATTGTGAATAAGATGTATAACACTCAGCAATAAAATTATATAAATAAATTAATAAAAATAGCAATAATGAACAATTCATGCTAACGCACAACATTACCTCATATTTCAGTAAAAGTAAGCAAATTAAAGACTTATAATAAAAAAAAGTGTAAACTATAAGACAAAACAAGGCCAGCATTGCATTGTCTGTTGAACAGTGAGTTATCACAGACTCCACAGCTCAAGTGCACACAGAGCAAGCAGCTACAGCGTGCTAACGAGCAAGTGAAGGAATGGATCCTCACTGCACCTGAACTTGTGAGCATTTTCTTTGACATACTCTTCATATGATCCGACATCTGTGCAACGAATGAATTCAGTCCATTTCCCATACAGGAAGTGAAGTTTCTTCTTACTGAAAATTACAAGCAATCAAATACAGTTTACTATAAATTACAGTACTCAATATTTTACAAAAGTACAATACTTAATATATTTTTGTATATTACGAAGAAAAATTATAACATACTGCTGAATATAAATAATGTATTTTTATCTAGTACATGTTATCATATTACTTCATTTATCCTGTTGTTATTTTTTTTTTTTTCGCATTAGGTAGCATTTTTAACAGAAATATATTTTTTGCATATCCTCTCAATGTACCAATAAAAGAAATTAGCATGAAAAGAAATTAAAAAATTATGAATCTGAGAAAAATGGTATGACAAATGAACCAAACACTTTTACAGATTTCCCCAAAAGTGTATTTGTATTTTTTATTTCAGAAATTTTCCAGGTCATGAAAAAGTGTTAATGTCTTGAATAATATATATAAAAGCACATATTTATATCTATATATCTATGTAAATATACATTATAAAAAATCAAAAGAATCAAAGAATACTCTTTGATGTGTTTCTAATTAAATATTTATATTATGTAAAATTATTTTAAAAAATTACATTACAGGAAACATTGTCTATTTTTGATAAATGGCATTATAATTTATTTGTTATGGGAAATCAAATTGGCAAAAACAGAGAAACTATGGCCTATAATAAAAGAAACCTCCTCTTCTTTTCCATATTTAGATAACAAAATAATGTAGCCATATTGATTTTCGAATTCCATGTTTCAGTAAATTTACAGGAACATAGCATCATAAATCATACTGCAATAACTTATAATATAGGCACAGATCCAAGGGGGAAAAATGAGGCAAATTTCCCCCCTAAAATTTTTCAGTAACTATTAATAATAACTTTCAAGCAAAAATATTTTCGAATTATCGTTTAAATGAATAAAATCGTATGGCTGCATGGTAGCCTGCGATGTTTTACAAATTCTGTAATATACGTTTGACAAAAACATTTTGAATTTTCCCTCCCAAAATTCATCTCTGGATCCACCCCTGTATAAATATTTCTTAAATGTTTTTTAAATACTTATTTATATAACAAGGTGTATAAGTGGAACTTTTTCAAGAGGGAGAAAGGTTATGCCCAGAGCACATTAGAGAGAGAGCCACAACTGAAGCCTTAAACATTTTTAAATATGTTAGACACTCTAATCATTTAAAAAATTGAAAGAGAATAATTATGAGAAAAGTTTGATTAAGTGTTTTTACAAAATTTGTCAAATTTTAAGTTATATTCACAAAAAGAAAATGTGATTCTAAGAAACCTTTTCATAACTTCATTTTAAGCCCTTATTTTGCTAGGTTTATTACATAAAAACAGCTTATTTAATATGAGTGAATCATGCTATAAAGTACTGAGCTTCAAGACAAAATAATATATTTTTTAAAATCAGAGATGAATTTGAGAGAATGATTAGTGACATGATGTAACATTAGACACTTGTGAAATAAAAAAAGCCCATGTTATAGTTTCATAAACTTCTAAATAACCCCAAAATAAAATAATTCCTTCAAACTTTGCATAATCTCAAGTTATGTTAACAGTAAGATTAAATATCCTTACTTCAAATCTGATTATTCACTGCACAAGTACCTATGCCCATAAACAGCACCAAATGTTTTATGAACTTTAATATTTTAACATTAGAAATAAATATAATTTTTAGAAAAAACCTTTCTCTACAAACTAAGAGAAAACTGGACGTTAGACAATCCTTACTTACTGTCGATCAATGATGAAGCCCTCAACACGATGCAAGTCCTTTGAAAACCAACCAGCTGGCTTAAATGTTAGAATGGCACGATGACCTACAAAATAATACTGATTAGTACATAAAACATTTTGCTGTATATTCGCTAAGATGAAAATAAACATACCACTCGCATGATTGACTACTTCCATAGTTCCATATTGTTCCATCCACAATTTTCCTACAATGATATTGTGAACACAGCAATTAACATTGGTCCATGAATAAGCCTCCCCCCATCTATAAACATGAAAAATAAATCAATAAAGTGATTGAAGTTGAATGTCATTACTCTCAAGAATGGGGTAGTACAATGCAAAGAAAAGATTCACAAATTACTCACCGAGGGAGCTCCACAGTTACTTGTCCTTTGGGCTGTATTTCAACACTTTTGCCCCAGAATTTTAGTTTTGGGTGGATAGAACCATGAAATATAAAATCTTTACTCTCTGCATGAAATGCTGACACTGGTGGATGGTGGCTAACTTGCTCACAGATGACCCTTAAACATGAAAATTGTTATCCGTATATTATATCCATTTATTTTTTGTGAATTAAAGAACTAAAACACTTTAAGGCTGAGAATCTAATTTTCCTTATAAATTAGGTTTATTCTCCTTGACAATAATAACCATTAAAATAATGAAATAAGTGTTTTGCTTTGAAAAAACATGCAATATTCAGACATTATAGTGGTAATGGATATAATGTATGGCACATATGTAAGTAGATTTTATTTGCTCTTAATAATTAGTCTTCCAGCTCCTATTCTACCTAGGGGAGTAACATTGCTCCCTTGTATAAATAAAATTTTGAGTTATAAATTATTTATTTGTATAGGATAAAAAAAACCAACAACTTCATAATACTAACCTGTAACCATCTCTCTCTAGCTCATATGTCTCTCCCAAGAGGGGATTGAAAGGTTTGCCAAGTCGCTCCCAATTTGAAGCAAGAGCACTTACTGCAAAGGCAGCAACATACTGAAAACGCACAAATTGGTAGGATATAAAATCTTTTCATTATTCATCAAAGTGCAAGTTCAGACAACTAAGATTATGCAAAACAATTCATATAAAGGCAACACTGAATTTTAGGTGTGGCTGAAGGGACATATCTATAACCCACCTTTGAGAACTCTGAACAAAATAACATTCATTGAAACAAAATAAACAATACTTCTCTTATTTAATACAAAATATTTAAGTTACATCAAGTAATAAATTTAAATATTTCATAAGAAAGTACACTTCATTTTCAAATATTTGTTTAAAGCTTGATTAATTAAAACACATAACACAGAAAACCAATAATAATTTTTGAAACAGTAACATGCACCAATAAGCTCTTTATATCAAACCACTGTATGGAGTATATTTATTTTTAATTAGAAATATTTTAATTTCCTGTTCAGACATGGAATGTTTCTTACCTGCATGCGTGCAATGGGATCTGATTCCTCTGATGCCTTTCGCAGGAGATGGGCATATTCCATATACTCTACCATCCGCTGCAAGAAGCTCAGAGGTTCATTAAATATTACTGGCATTGTGATTTTACTCAACTCTTTGCCTATACAATTCTTTAGTACTGACCAGAGGGAAAAGTCATTACGACTAAACATAGGCACTGGGAGACTTGATCTGAAACATTATGGGAAACCAAGAGAAGTTTTTTAATGCAAAATAAATCAAATAGATTTCAAAACAACAGTTACACAAAACTAACACTGATGAATTAAGAGTTATTTTTCTTTCCAAGAATGTAATTGAAAACTTTTGAATAAATTTACACTTTTGTATAATAAATCTAGTAAATCAAAAATATTGACAAAATGCTCTAGGTCGTTATTAAATATGCAATGAATAGAACTAATTAAACAAACAATCATATCTAAATGTTCTACTTTAGAAGTAATGTAATGTATCTAAAGACTATGTGTGGGATTCTACAGTAAATTCTCTATTCACATGTTTTTTAGCAACATCTAACATACACAAGTAGACATAACAGTAGAACCAAATGTTCATGGTTATAAACAATCATGATTATGAACCATGAATATCTGGTCAGCAATATTTTAATGCTGAACATTTGGAGAGAATGAAATATTTACATACACCATCTACAAGGAGTTTGTTTGTCAATACAAGCAGAATATCTAAAGGAAAACAAGCAAAGGAAAGAGGTTCCCACACCTACAAACACCACTGCAAGAAAGAGAAGCAGCAATACACAATTTACAATATTTGTACAACACACTACATTTCAAAATTCAGTATTAACATTTAGATACATTACAAGTAACACATTTAACATAAACATTCATACACTATATTACAATAACACATCATGCAGTGAAGTTGAGAGAAGTTGTTATACAAGTAACAAGAACTTCAAATTGAAATGGTGGTTCAAAATTACCTTACCTATTCTCAAATAATAGTATGACTTATATATACTATTAACATAGATGATAAAATTGCTAAAGTAATAAACTATAGTATACTCAATTAAGTGTACTTAATAAAAGATACAATATATGTATACATGAAATTTTTGTTAGCTCCTTGGAAGCATGTATGAGATTGTGAACATTATGTGGTATTGGACTAAATTGGATTTTTCTGAAGGAAAGAAGGAGAATCTCAACCTCTTTATTGATCTTTCTGAAGACATCTGAGAAAGATCTTTTAAATTCATTTTGCAGCTATGAACAAACATGCAAGACTACAAAGATATTCCGTCTAAGTCACTAAAGAAAGGCATTGATCTAGTGCAAAGCTTCTTCAACTACAGTATAAGATAAAGATCCTCTTGAGGAGACCAAAGAAAGTTAGGAAAACACTGAAAATCAGATGTGACAAAGAAAAAACTGCAAAGTTTTTGAAGAAAGAAAAAATGAACACAGCCTAATACACATGTAAGTACTTGTGAAAGTGGTAAAAGTCAATATGCTGGTGTATGACCTTTTAAAGGTATAAACAACATTTACAGTTTAACAGTTTAATAAAATCTTTAATTCAGTCATGTCATGTGGTTAACAGATTAATCAATGCAAAATACATAATAAATGTGAACATTTTTTTTCCTTCAGCAATCACACTACTGTACTCGCATGCAGTGGCGTAACATGATGGGTAACAATGTAGACAGTCAACTCTTCAAGAAGAAAAAAAAAACGTATAGAATCGAGCATATGTATTCCTATAAGCCAAATTCTTCTTCCATTCTATATCTGTTTTCAAAGTGGAAGGCAGAATAAATTATCCGAATTACGACCTAGTCAGCAAGGGGAAGAAAAACCCAAGTGAATAGTTTTACATGAGACAGATCGCAATTTTCCCGGACTGAATTTTGAATGAGAAATTTCAGCGCGCGCCGACACGGCGATGTAGTCTCCGCACAGGCGAAAGGCACATCACATACGCACCCCCGCTGGAGTGCATTCGCCCGTGCGCATTCCAATACGCTGCGGTTCATCATGTCCTCGAATGCAGTTGTTATTCCTAAACCCTTCAAATTAATTAATGTTTTGGGTCACTCAACAGACTAATTATTGTGGTGCCCAAGGTCAACTATGGGATGACTACACCTCGGGATCAATCTTTGGAAATTGTCCTGCCCTCGTGATCGACGTTTGATTCTGTCCAGCTACGCCACTGCTCACATGAAAGGTACGAGCTGGTTATGGAGTTGAAATTAAGGCAGTCTACACGTTTGTAGGGGGAGGGGGGGTCTAGGCCAACAATATACAGGGGTCTATCCAGGGGGCATCGGGTGCGAAGTTGAAGAAGCTCTGATCTAGCGCTGACACACACAGCATGCAAGGGACAAGCATGGTCTCGCGCTTAATTCCGCCGACAGCCGCGAGTCCCCCTGCCCTGCCCCGCCCCCCTCCGCTCCGCTCCGCCCGATAACCCACGCGGCTGCCGCGCCCCCGCGCCCCTCTTCCGCGAGCAGAGGTGGCGGAGGGGAGCGGGCGGGGCGGTTTTTCTTCGGCCGCCGCCGCCGGGCGCACGCGACCTCACGCCCCACGCACGTGGCCGCCCCTCCACGCCCCGCGCCGCGCCATTCACGCCACCGCGCCGGGCCGCCGCGCCGCGCCGTGCCGCACGGCTCACCGCGGCCCCACGACGGGCCCGCCAGCCGTCAGCCCACCAGCCGGCCGCGCTTCTGCCCAGGGCCCCGGCTTCGAGGGCGACCCCGGCCAAGAGACGAACGGCGCACATTCAGAACGCAGCAAATGTTCACGGAAAATAATGTCAACTTCTACGGACGACTTCGGAAATATTTGGTCGAATTTATGTCTTAGAAAATGTTACGCAACACTACTCTTGTTCTTTGTTTTAGTTTGTTTCTGGCAGCACTTTACTTCATTCTATTACATTTACTAGCACAGAGCATTTTTTAAAAGAAAATTATTATATATAAAAAAGATTATTGAATAAAATGTATAAAATTGGTTTATTTCACAAATCCCTTGTAAATAATAACTAAAGAAAATAAGAATCGTCCAGTAAATACAGTAAAACTTGCAAATGAGAAATGTCACGATTGAGTTTTCACACACTTCGTATGCTGCTGTTCGAGCTCTAAGAGGTCCGTAAGATCAAGATTCAGGTCGCAAAAATCCAGGGAGAGAGGTAAGGGAAAAGGGTTCTAATAGTATTCTGGTACACACCACGAACGAAATGGCCTCTTTAAATTATGCAGCAAACGTTGCAGAATCTTCAGATCCTTATTTCATTTTCAAAAAAATGTGATTCAGAGATTTTGATCGATCCGTGTTACGCGAGACAAACTGAAAACAAGTACACCTGACACTAAGACACGACAAACAAATGTACAGTTTTACGCGAGTGGTGAGAGCGTTGGTCCTTGACAATCTTCAGACCATGTGTTACAGATGCAATTGGATGAGAAGGGGCGCAAAGTCTTAAGTCCATTCTAAATCACAACCTTTTTCCTAAGGAAAAAAAACATGATTGTACTGTGGAGTTGTGGTATGTAACATAATGTATTCAGCAGAAAAACATAAACGTTTCAGTTATCCGGTGTCAATTACGGCTAAACGGGTTATCCCTAACCGATATGTTCTCATTACGGTGTGAGTTAAAACGACTTCCACCTCATATGTTTTGTATTGTTTAAGATGTATAAATATTGTTTTGGCATTCAATAGGTGACGCAGAGACGCACATCATAAAAGTACTTCATTGGTTTCTATCACTTTCGCAGCGAGCGGATTTTAGGGAACTGTTTTTTTTTTTCTTCCTTTTAACGCGGCAAATGGTAACGGATTGCGTAAGAACTCCGGAAGTATGAGCTGTTGGAATAAAATAACATATTTACCGTTAAAATCTTTGTCAGAATTTTAAAAGGATTCGCAAGAAATGAAAATGTAAGTTCTTATGTAAAAAACAAACAAAGTTCCCTAAAATACACTCGTTGCGGTACAGATTGAAATGCTACGCTTGGAAAAAAACATTTGTGATAGGCTACTGTGGTCATAAACGTGTCACATCAATTACACGTTTTAGTTTCATAAATTGCCAATTATTTGATGCCAATTTCCTTAATTTCTTTCAAGTCTGAGACTAGACTAGAACGACAGTAACCCACATAATAATGATTAAAACTACTCCTTTTGCGACAAATATTTTATTCAAACTCGGAATACGAAATTTCTTGAGGAATTTCGAAACAATGCTGCGAAGAAAGAAAAAAATATTTCAAGAAATATAACCACTACAGTATCCTAATATAAGTGAACAGGCGATCTGACAACATTAAGTAACGCGTATTTATTTTCAGATACGCGTTTTAAGCACACACGGAAGAACAAGTTTTAAATTATAACATTAATATTGCGAACAAAATAGAGATGTGAAGGGTAGGTAGTAAGATGATTATGACAGGATGGATTATCCAGATAGTTCTGTTCAAAAAATCGTCCCTCGACGACTCGTACAAGACGACAAAGTGCGCGTGGGAGCGTACTCTTTTCCCTTACAAGTACAAGCAGCTAGTACCAAATACACTAAGCTCAAATTCAAAACACAATACAAGAGTCGACCAAAATTACAGGCGAACCCGAAGTTCACGCTCACAGCAGGGCAAAAACAATTCGGCCACTTGCCGCCAACTGCTCTGTCAGTGCAATGCGGAAAAGGGAGGGGGTGGAATCTTCAACCGAGTTGACAATTCCAATGCACGTCCATAAATGCCGAAATCTTACGAATTGGAAGAGTATGTTCCTCCGTAGACAATTTCCAGTGTCACTAACACAATCCAAAATGAATGGGCAATAAATCAGTGAAGTCATATTTCGATCAGGGATGCCAATATACAAACTTCCTTTTTCGGAGAAGCAGTGGTACTCAAAATCCAGGTATCTTTCAACTGAAACCAAATTCAACCAGAAATACTACACTACAAAAGAACACAGGGGAATTAAGGCGGCGTGTCCTTAAGGTAGAAAGGCATCGAGATGGATGACGCTAAAGCAAACGGTGTTCAATGATACTGTTAGAAGGACGAAGGGTAGAGGAAATTTAATACGGAGCATAAATCACTTCCTTGGGGGTAATTAAAGGAAACTTCGACGGCACGAAGTCTTAGAGAGGCTGACAGGTTCAGCAAGAAATTAAGGTTCGGACGCACACTTTGGAAGAAGAGGAGGAAGATACGAAAATACGAGGTAGCGGGATCCTATGAATGAGAGGGGATAACGAAGAATCAAACAAATAAAACATGTCATACAAGGTAACTGCATATTTCACCAATACTACGTCAATTTCTACATGGCGAATGTGTGGCTCGAGGCCGACTTTGAGTGCCACTGCTCCGCACAGTAACGTCATTTATGGACTGGCTGCCCCATGTGCCTGGGAAGAGGGGGGGGCGGGGAGTGCTGAGAGTGAGAGAGAGATAGAGAGTCCGTGTGTGAGCACCAACCTGTATTTCCAGTCTCTGACCCTACGGTCGTGGTCCTCTTGTTCGGCGGCCATTCTGCGTGGGCGGTGGGGTGGTCGTGCTGCTCGCGGGCTGCTCGTGCTCCTGGCGTCGCGCGCCGCAGCCTCATCCGGCCCCGCCTCCTCCGCCTCCGCTTCCGCCTCAGGCCTCAGAGCCAAAGCCTGCGCTCGCCGCGGCCGCCGCGCCCCCGGCGCTACGCGCGCCACCTGCGGACGAGGGAGCGCCGCGCCCCACTCACACACCCGCGCCCGCGCCCCGCCACCCACGCCCGCCCCGCCTCTCGCTGCGCTCCCCGCTCCCGCTTACGCCGCCACGAAGTGCCTACGGCTCAGGGGCACGCAACTCCCAGGACGAACATTCCAGGATGGGCCGCAGTGGCGACGTCAGATTTGCCCGAATCAAAATGTTATATGGATCTTGAGTTTTCTCTTTTTAAACCTTTGGGCTAAGATTTGTGGATCAGCTTAATGAGAACTTAAGGGGGCGGGCGCTCCTCAGTAACCTTCCACTATTTGCTAGATGCAATGATCAACCAACTCACTGTCACAGACTACTCTATATAACTACCTCACTTTTTTACAATCCCGAAATCGCTAGTACGGAAAGAAGCTAGTACCCCGAAAACTCGCTCACGCACTCACAACTTCCTTCAGTGCAACCTTATGCACAGTTCCGAAATATGACCAAAAGAGATTGCTGCTACATTTCCAGATCAAACATCAAGCGAGCATCAAGTCGTCTGGCGCCAGTGGATCCTTATTAACACCTCACTGAGCAATGTTACAACGCAGAGTCAGTCATTCTCGAGCGTTCTCTGAAGAAATGTGGAAGTCTTGTTTAATTCTAGTGCTGCTTGTCCCTCCCGCGGACCGCGAGTTGTGAACTGCAGGCCCAGGCACGCCCCCGCGGCCCCGAAGCAACGTCTCCTACGGAGTGACGTCAACAGCTCGGCGGTCTGCGACTATACAAATCAGGACTTCGGGGCGGAGTTGAATTTGGAAGACCATGCTACTTCCCTCAGTCCAATTCTCTCTCTCTCTCTAGTGTTCAAATTTTCCAGTCCCTGTAAGAATAATACGAAAGGAAGACTGCTTTCACATCGCCTCGTTTCGTTCGTGATCGATAGCTACCTCTTTGGGGGCGTTTCGACACCGTTGGGGTTCGTTGAAGGAAACAAGTCTTTGCTCAACAACCTTACAGCGAAAACTTGCAGTCACTTTTACGCCCCGACAAAGCGCAACGCAATAAACCGGAAATAAAAGTCTTCCCGAAAATATAGCTTTAAAAAATTAAAATGAAAGCAAACATGCCTAAAAGTCTATAAACCACTCTTAAAAACATTTCAGCTAAAACGTATCTATATTTGAAAGTTACATGTCGATAAACTTTATTATAATCCTTGTAGAAACGTTTAAAATTTACCCCAGTTAACCATCCAAGCATGTTACTACATATACAACTATACCTTTGACATTAGTCTTAATTCGCGTCTAAAATCAAGAGAAAATAAATGTTATGACTATTTTAACACATACTAAAACATGGGAAATAAAATCGCAGACTTGCCATTACGAGTATAATGTTTACTAATGTATAAAAAAGTGCCGTTTCAAACTAAATGTTTTTTCCGTCGTATATTTATGTGGTTCAAAATATTTTGCGATAGTACGCAATATCGTCATGATAAGATATTCTATATCCCACTTTTTCAAACGCGTCGCGACAGCAATTTTGTCGCAAAGAAAATTCATTTCGGCAAAAGTCTGCAAACTTTCAAAGTTTGCAAAACGCGCAGATGTAATAGAACTTTACAATCGATCAAAGGCGTAAGAAGCTTCGACAAGAAAATTTCAAGTTCAATCTCTAATATCAACTTGGGAACAGAGCTTCACGTTACATCCAATGCATTTACTAACTCCTCGCACTTGCAAACTCAGATATTGTAAAACTCAATGAAAGGACTCAGTCGACCTCTATTATCACACGCGACAACTGGGGGAAATTATTTAAAAAAGAGAAGAAAAAAGATTAACAATAAATGTCTCAACTTGTAACTCTAGTTTTCTAATCTTCTAAATGAAGTGCGTATCTCAATAATAATAATTATAAAAAAGTTTGAAAATAGAATAAATTTCTATTACCATTCAGATTTCATTTCAATTTTCCATATTTAATGCAAATACCTTCCATTTTAATACCTCAGAAACAGAAGAAAAAAACATTCACCGGAGATCGAACAGCATATCGCTCACAATAGGGGAATGTGATTTCCCATACCCATCAAAATTACTAACATATAGTACAAGTACATTCCGAAAAATATAAACGAGACACAGAGAGAGAAAATTATTTTAAAACTCTGTTTAGGCGACCATTCATACTGAGGAGAAATGCATATTTTTTACAAGTTACTGAGATACGATTTTTTTGGCTCATTGGGTGTTTTCCGTAGTTATCAACAGACTAGAAATAATTAATATATTTATTACGTGGCAATTAACACAAACGCCTAAATCAGTTTTAAGGCGTTCGAATATAGAAGATTTGCAGTAGTTGGAGTCTTTGTACAACTCTCATTAATATGAAGCTTAACATAAAAACTTTACTTCAATATAGATCCTCAGGGTATGCGTTTTCGCATTTGTTGTCGATACAATAGTAGACGGATACTGAATAACAACAATAAAACTTCGTTATGCAACTTTTCTGGAAGCTAATGGACGATATGCTGAACGAGTCCAGACAAAGATCCACTTGACACTTCTCGAAAAACGGTCGTGATTATAAAACAATTCAACTATACACCTTCACTTCACTAGATCACTATCGCATGTCCTTCAAATCACATACTCCAAACATCACGACTGTGTCAAAACATCACCTGCAGCAGGGGCTAAACTTTGGACAGCAACACACGTGCGACACTTCTTTGTCAGAGCGAAACACCGACGGTTTTTTTTATCTTCTTACACTTTTGAGAACAATATTATATTTAAAGTAGACGAAGCCGATTCGACTAACCAACAGTAAATTCTCACGACAAACCTTTGCAGAAAGTTCAGTTTAACTAGTATACATTTTCTAGTATAGTATGTAATAAAATCATCAATCATAAAATCATATACAGAGCACAAAATCGTAAAAAAATGTAAAAATACCCACACAATTCACTCCAATAATATTATAACAAAAACGTAAAGCACGTTCCAATTACCCGTTTCATGCGGAATTCAACAGTTAAATTAGCACTCGAAATTATTCACAATCCATCCCCCCCCCAAAAAAAACAATACACGCTCGTAAACAATTCGCAAATAAGCATTCGCGAAAATGTCGACACTCGTAAACTCACTTCTTTCAAACTCCGCTCTCCACACGAAACACAACCCACCAAAACTCAAACGGCGTTATCTTAATATTCGGCACGAGTCGCCCCACGGAATTCCACCGCTCCCGGCACTCGCGAACGATGTGTGGCGTGGCCTGCAGCTGCTCCGGTCGTGGCGTGAAGTGGGCGATGGCTCACCTTTAGCGAGTTCCGGGCGCGAGGGGACCTCTCCAGACGCGTGCCCACCGAAGCGCCCTCGCCGACTGCGCCCGCCGCGCGTCCGCACGCCGCCCGGCAAACCGACGGCCAGCGAGGATCGAACCCTTATCGCGGAGCGTTCACGCGGCCCGACTGTATCAGCGCGAAGGAGCGCGGTGGCACTGTGGAGGAGGTGACGTTGGGCAAGAGGCAGGCGGAGGAGGGGTTCCGTCCAGTTCGGTGTTGTGATAGCGATAACGCCGCTTCCTTGCAAAGAAGAATTGCTCATTGACGTACCTCCGCTTCATGATTCATCCGCGTCGATTTTAAGAAAGGAAGCGAAGGAAGGATCAACAACATACCACGCAGATCGCGTTACAGTGCTGAACAAACATCCATTCTCTCACTAAAAAGCTCCCAGTCGACAAAAAAAATATCGATATGACATTTATTCGAGACATTTGAGAAGCGGAAACATTATTTCCGAGTAATCTACGTCACATGGCTGCACCAGCTTAGGACGTCCGCTCACGTCATTTGGCAAAACGCCACAAATATTGAGAGTATTATAAACAATGAGTGTGCCAGCAGGAAATCGATGGCTTGTCATCCGATGCTACGCCTTTCTTCATGATACAGTTTCCGTCAGCATTTATAATCTAAACAATACTTAATTGTCAACAGACTGAATAGTGTTCAAAAGAATACAGTGTTTAAAAGAATCGACGCTGGCACTTTTCCAAATTTCACTATTTAGGGATCAATAACAAGGATGAATCAGAGTTACTGTCATTAATCATCCTCTTGGGTTTCTTCTTTCAACAGGTGGCATTTCAAATTCAGAAAATAACGAAACATCGAAGGAAGCAAAATTATCTTGCTCAGCGAGAAATAAACATTTTATTCTTAATAATGAAATAAACTATTTTACTTCATTATTGTTTTTGTCAGAGACAATTATGACTCACATTAAGAGTTTTAGCGATGCCTCTTAAGTGTAATTATTTAAATACTTTACTTTTCCCATTTTTTGCCTTTAATTTAAACTGAATTATTTTATTCTTATATTTTAAATATCGTAGATTGCTAGATTCTTGAATTATTCAAAACTCTTTTGGATTCACAATCTTTTTGCCAAAAGACACTGGACATACTTTTGTTTTATTAAATCATTGGAACCGTGGTTTTCGTCGTTTCCCTTGGATCATCAGAGCAAATGCCGAGTGTTCCCTGCGTCCGTGATACTATATTTTACTTTATTTCTCCCCATTTATTTCGAACAGTTGCACTGTTCGTTGTCAAAATTAATTAAAATTTTTAAATTGAATGTGTCGAGTTTCTTAGTTGTGACAGCATGAAATATGGATTACACCTCCAGAGCTTTAAACGAGTTTCGAATCATAAGTTGGTGAGATGTTAAAATTAATCCCTCAAATTAAAAATATTCAACAGATAAAAATAAGAGGAAATTCTGTAAGAGAGCGGGAACTTTGAGAAAATAGTCGGATTTTTTCTTCTCGACTACATTTTTTAGTAATATCGAAAATACTACTTACTGAATTTTTTAAAAAATGATTACTAACACGTTTTAGTTCTATCCATTTTAAACGATTGCTTATCATTACTGAAGAGACAGAATAATTTTAAAAGTAACCAACAAACTGTACTCTTATGCAACATCGTCATTACGAGTATTGAACGAACATCAATAGCAACTATGTACAAAAGCCTTCCCGCCTATGTCCAAAGTTCTACCCATTAGCCTGGGATGTGATCATTGTTGTTTAAACAAATTGCAATTGAACGCATTATTGGTTTGTCTTGCCTTAAAAAAATGAATAGAATATTAGAAAATTTGAAAATGTAATTGGAGTTTGGAATAAAATACTTTCTAACAAAATGAAATGATTCTACTGATACAATTAGGTCAATTAATTTTGAAGCAACCATTTTCGAAAACACATCATTAAAACGAGAGGGAGCAAATAGCACTATCTGAAACAAGAAGATAATACCATTTAAATTCCCTTTTCTGTCACGAACGCCTACATCTCAATCGAGGGTTCAATCAAATGACTAATACAGATTTCTCGGTGCTAACAGTACTTCTCCTGCTCTAGTATGCAATATAGAAATAAGGCCTCTACGGTCCTAATAAATACAAGAAAGAATATCCCACAGCTATTTTTCAAAAATTACTTAAAATAATTTCAGCTAGTACGAGACTTGTGTTGATAATTTTAATAGGAGAATCTTTTCCAAACGAGTTGAACTCTCCTCAGAACGAATATAACGTTATTAACTTTCGGTTACCAGAAAGTGTTTTAGCACTGATTTTTCATTTGCACTCATTGTGGAATAAAATACACGATGTGAACCTTCCATTACGAAATAAAATTAGCAACAAAACTAATACTTAGTTATATTGTTTAGTGCGACATCGTACTCATAGTTTCTTTCTTAATTATAAGATGTCATCTTCAACGATATTTTAAGAAATGTATTAAGTCATAGTTTGATAAAAAATTCTAATCGTATATTTTAGGCAAATAGCAAAAATATTAATTGCTTTACATAAACCGAAATTCATTTGCGTGAATAAGCTACTCAAACCGAACGCGTGTCCACAACACCGCAGTGCAGGTTCTCCAGCATCTCACCCCAACGGCTAGCATCGCTCCTCGGCGCCCGTGCCGCTCGCTTCGGGGAGGCCGCGTCGTCGGAAGCGGCGCGCTTCGCCCCACGAACTGCCGTGCACTCCAAATCGCGCAAACCTACTCCGATTGCGCGATCGGCGCCGTCACAAGCCACTGGGAAAAGGAACGCGTGGGCGGAAGCGAGCGCCTCGCCGCGCCGGCGGCCTTGGGACGGAGCGGCCTTCGACAGGGTGCCGGCAGGGTGTCATAACAGCCGCACAATCCACGCCTTCCACCCGAACCGCGCGCGAAGGATGGCTACGCTTTTCAAAATTCTCACTTTTTCAATGTTGCGTTATTCTAAATGACGAAACCGGTCAGTGGTATTACTTGAAGAGGTGGGGCATTATGATAACCCACAATTCAACTATCGCAAATGAAGAACTTAGAATATCCCCCTCCCCCGAAATAAATATGATCCACGCACTCTACAATTGTTCATGCAACTACGAGTATAGAATGTGTTAAGAAAGCAGTAAGAACAGTATACACAAAGAGGGGCATGTTTTCATTTGGAAAAAGTTTTTTTTTCTTCTGGCTAATAAAAAACACAGAAATAAGGGCATTCGTATGTTTCGCTGGAATTTCCACTTTCTTCTTCCCGTAGCGCTGCAGTACAATTCGAACTTTCGTCTGTATTTACAAGTTATTTATTTTTCTTCTATATTACAAAAAAATACGGAAATTAGAGTTTTAATGAGGTTGCCTCAATCCCTTCAATAGCGTAAGCTGCTGACAAGTCGATATTCTCCCTACTGAGCTGTGGCCCAATTCGAAATTTCGCAATACATCAGCGCAATCACAGTACTGTCGAACGTCTTCGGCATCTTATGAGATGGAGTGAGCAAGGATCTTGGATCAGGTTCGGGAAGGCATGACCCCGTGCGGTTAGTAGCCCGTTGTTCAAGGTATTGCTCCTGCACCGGCCAGAAATAACTGTAGGAGAACATGATATATTGGAGCAGTTGATATCTATTATTTGCAACCTCACAATGGTATCATTCAACTCAGTAGTCCGTTGGTGTCGACACCCCTCACTACCTAAACTCAAAATTTTGACATCTGTTTCTACAGTTTTTATTGCAATTTCAATAAGCGGATTTTTATTCGAGAGAGTTACGCAAGGTAAAAAGTAAGTTTAAAGAGCTTACCGCTCCTTTAGTAATCAATTTCCAGATTATCAAATGTATAATGAAGCGAAAAAGAAGTCTCACGAAAAATATCCAAAAAGTAAGAGCCTTGAGGTTTTAAAACCTCATTGGTCAAAAGAGATTTACTGCGCAATTAAATGAAGCATTGTTCCACAATAAAATAAAATACCGTTGTGAATGTGAACTAGGGTCTTATTTAATTGAATGCTACCACTTTTCAATGTAGTCTTTTTTTCGATATACTGCAATACACTCCAATAAATGTCCAGTATTGGCTGACAGATTTAAAGAAACGTACAGTATTTAGGAAAAAAATCGATATATGGCTGACACGCTTGGGGGGGGGGGTTACTGATCTCTTTAACAATCTATTTCCGTGAAGTCTGTGGCTAGATAAAAAACGATTCAATAATTTCCGGCCAATTTTAAAATATTGAATGATGAATTGGTGAATTAATGGTGAATCTTCTCCGCCCACACCACAACCACCAGCTCTATGTATTGTGCGGAATTCGAACCAGAAACCTAGCCCCAGAGAGCTAATTAGAAACTTTTCTCCACGAGGAAAGGATTGTAACCTCCACATCGATGAAGTGATGACTGAAATGAAGCATCACAAGCTGAATAAATCCGAATTTGCTCTCGGGAAAGGTTCCTTTCTCAATTTCCTTAACGTGAACATTTCAAAGAGTGGAAATCATACAGGAGGTGCCTAGATATGAAGTAGCCTGTCAGATTCCTATCTAGAGTAGTCTGTCTGATTATTACTCAGCCCGTTTCTTCCCTCGTCTAGTGCATGTTCGCAATCACGAGCACTCAACAGGTACTGGAGGATCATTTAGATAAGTAAATGCGATTCTTAGTTCTTTGCCTCTAGCCAAAGACCCCTTGCCAGCACAATTGCCAAGAAAAATCATTAATGAATCACGTAAAATTCGAGACAAAGACAATCCTAACGCAAAACGGTTAAACCTACACCCGTCTGCATTATTATTTTTTTCGGCTGTCGTAGTGCAGAGAGTACTGGATTCTGTTCAAAATTTGATGCTGGTATTTCAGTAGTAAAATCCGTTTTGATGGACCTGGAGGCGAAGTTGTTTAAACACGATAACTGTAGGCACGAAAATAAGAATGGATGAACGGGTTACGCATATTACAATCTTAGCTTTTAACTAAGCTCTTTAATTTCGCACACATCAGGGGTACTGTCTCGTAGTGCCCTTCCAAAGACCTTAGTGCGAATAGCGAATTTACTCGCAGTTATGAAGCAAAACCACTGCAAAAATCTTTAAACTTCCCAGTTTAGTGCAGAGTTACGGGAGCAGAGAATGGGATGAAGCATTATGCCGGTCCCCATATTCTCTAATACATACAAGGGGACAGTTGGTGGGGAAATAAATACCGTTGGAAATGAAACATACTAAAAATCGTGAACTTCCTTCAGTTTTACCTAAACTGCGCTATGAGAGTGCGATTGGCATTCAAGCCAGCTCATACTGACTCCCATCCCCATATCATCAATTACCACGCCCGCTATACTTATGCTATACTTCGTTGCAATAGATGAGAAAGAAATCTTATTTTTTAAATAAAAAAATGCGAAAAACTTCGCTCTAAAATGCTTTGGTCTTTACTTACAAAGCGCCGACAGGGGGATCTGCCTGGGCGGGGACTGAGTGAAACTATGCCTCTCGTTCTTCTGATGCCATCGGACCTTGCTATGCTACTGTTCATGACCATCCCATTATGCTACTGAGAGTTGCAAAACATTTGAAATAAAAATAACCTAAATTATTGTAATTCCTCCATGATCCCAATGCTGCAATTTCTCAATGTAGCAATTCACACGACTAAGGCACGGAAAAGTTCCGTTCTGCCAGGCATCACCCTTGTTCAGTTTGGCTTTAAGTTGTATTTAATCCGGTATCTTATTGTTTTAAATGGCAGAAGTCATCTCATACCGCCAGTCAGCTTGGAACCACCAGCGTTACGGCTGTAAAACAACGCTTCCCCGGGGAACGGACAGTTGCGCCCGGCACTTCAGGTTCTGCATAAAGCGAGTTACGGGGGAGCCAACGTCAATGCCACTACGGCCAGGGCCTCCAGAGACTCGTTAGCGGTTTATGATTACGTTTTATATCCCTCGAGAGTAGCCTTGTTCTGATTAAATCAGAGGCATCGGGTCTACGAAAAACTAGTACCTGGGCTAGCGAAGACACTATAGAACCAGTTTTAACAATACGTCTTCCATTAAGAAATTTAGGTATTTTCGAATATGAAACGAAGGGAACGTTCTTATTTCAATCTTCAGTACTACACTGTTTAAAATTTTTATTAATTACATTTAAATAAATAATTTATTACACCGCGACAACAATTATCAGTGACGAATCTAAATCCAATGTTTTGGTGTACAATTCTACTCCATTCTCCTCGCAAAAATAAAAAAATAAATATCTTTTTAAAAATATTTACGGAACAATTACATTACTGGTTATACAATATTAATCATCTCACTCGTGGGAAATTCTTTAGCCAGTACAGTAACGTCAGTAAATTGTTATGACATAATAAATGCCATACACGCAGTTATTACATTTACAATGGTATTTATGGCATTTATTAAAAAATATTTTAATTATAATTATTTAATAATGACGGTTTCTGGCATTGACTCATTTGCTAACCTCGTTCATTAGCGAATACAATCTGTTGTTGTCTAATTCTTAAAGCTTTTTTGCTTTCTCCGTATTTATTAGTGTCTGGGAACGGAAGTGTGGCAATCATCTTAAGATGAAAAGGTTACTACACGTGTCTTAAGTCCCAAAACATTATGGCTCTACTCTTGCTTTCAACAACTCATTCCAAATTCATCCGGGTTCAATTATTTCACTAGCTTCTACTACATCACGAGGTCTGCCATAATTTCATTTAACTTGCATCTTATTGGTAACTCCATTTATTCCTTTACTCAGAAAATGGTGTTTTCATGTTTGTGGAGAAATGAGGAACGCAAGTCGTCTTCTTCGAGTATAATGGAAACATCAATGGCAAAGTAAAAGTATCTTTCAATATAATTACTGATATCCACTGCTTTCCGATTCAAATAATTTCACAATGTATATTACACACAAAGTCTGACAAATACTTTCATATATTAATCAGTCAATTACACTCACTACATCGTCAAATTTATGATATGCTCGCAATATTTACGTCAAGAAATATTTGTAACATTTCAACAGTTGTTTCTAACAAAGCAACTGCAACAAAACTACCCAGACATACTATCCTGTTGAATAAAACGTAGCCAGGTCAGAGGATTCCTTCACCGAACCATTTCCGAGTTCAAAATCCTCTCTGTGCCCAGGCTAAAGACCGAACTGTGATTAATTTGAGAGTAGCGTGTAAACTGGCACATCAGCCCGTCGAAGTGGATAAAGCCGTTATAATGATGAACGTATTATTAGAACAATAATGGTATTAGCCATAGGACTCTTTTTTTTTCTTTTTTTAAAGAAATTGTCCGTGTCCGTACGTGGGGCGTTTAGTTAGAAGTTTGCCATAACAATGCATTGGAAATTATGTGATGCACAGAGTACAAGTTGCTTTATCCACATCGCGTAGGCCGCAGGCTGGAGCCTCGTTGCCAACTCGGAAATGCGTGATGAAGTGTCAACTGGGTTTAGGTTTGGTGACAGGTCCAGATCAAGCCCGGTGCGGATGGCGCGGTCGGTCCGGGCTCATGCAATGAGGAAATCCCCGCAAATGTCACAGTTTCCAAAGGAAGTCCCCTAAAATACCCTAGACAGGAAGAAAATATCTGGAAAATGTGATCAAATTTCGCATATTCTGTCTTGTTTCCTTAGGCGAGAAACTCTTACTAGGCTGCGGCCCACGAAAATCCCTTGCGTCGAGAACACGCTTAAGAAAGAAACGACGAGACATTCTCGTTCCTTCTGACGAGCAGTTGTACTTGTAGAAACTCTCCTTCCCACGTGCTATTGTTCGGGATAGGTATTCCTAAATATCAAAAACCGGATCGCGCTATTATAAATTTCCCCTACACGAAGCCGCTCAAGGGCCCTCGCAAGCCTTAATCCCGCCCTGTCTGGTGGAAGAGTGTAAAGAGAATGCGTCTGACCTAGTTGAACTCGAACAGTACACCTCACTAAACACAGAATCAACCTACAAGCAGCCCGATCCTCGTTCATCACATCTTTTTTCTTCACCGTCTTTAGCCAATATCGATTAGCTAATGTTCATATCCTCATGATGACCGACTTATGCTTCGAAGGTCTTCCTTGCTTCAAGCTTTAACCGTAACATATACACCGTTGCATTTAGCAACTCAGTTTAGCTACCAAAAAGTTGAAATGTTCGAAATAAGTCCTAATAATACGGAACGAAAGCTAATGAGCTATT
>BOPP01000067.1:2082700-2115022 GCA_017312745.1 Gryllus bimaculatus | reverse complement strand
GATGTCATAAATGTTTGTCTTAAAAACGCGAAACTTTGTCAACACATTAGAACTAACAGATTCTGTAAATTTCAGAAACGCTGAAATTCCTTTTTCTAAAAAACGACACCAATTTTTATCGAAGTAAACTAATTGAACGCCAGTAATAAGTCGTGCCGAAGTGCATATATGTATGCTTGTGGCGGGAAGTTCAAAAAGTTAGATTCTAACGTAATCTTCGTGGGTGGTTTGGGTGGATAAGAGCTATTTAAATATCAGAGAAATATATAAAAGTAATTACATGCTTACATAAAGATATATTTGGTCCGAACTTTTAACACATTTTCTGTTGCCAAAACTTTTCCTTATTTAACTTATAAGAAGAATATACTTATTAAGAAGTATACACATTATTAACCTGTTCGGTAAAACATGTTTAAGCGTTCTTTAGAAAAGTCTTTATTCGTGCATTTAAATGCTCCTGTTCCTTCCGAATTACTTAAATGAAACGTATATTAAATACCTATATATTGTGAACAGTACCACGTACCATATCGAAAATAAGATTAGTAAAGCTTGTATTTTAATGGGCTTATAATGTATTCGTAATATTTTTTTAGAATAGTCGCATAATTGGTTCTTTTCTTAGGGTTGTTTTGCAAAAAAGAAAAATCGTGTCCGTAGGTTATATTTACATAATTATTGTGATGTACGGAAAGTTGGAATACTCTTGCGAATTGAAATGTTCTCGTAACAAGAACGATAATAGGAGCCGAATATCGGTTTTTTGAATGAGTATGCCAAAGACCTAGCGTACGAGGGTATGAAAAGGGAGTACAAGATACCCACTTTTGAAATAATTCTATAAGCAGGAATGGCAGTTATTATGATTCGTGTAGCTCCAGGTGTTTATTTAACTTATTTTAACGTAAAATGTTTAAGTTATTAGTTATTTACTTATTTAACGTAAAATGTTTTATTTATATGTGTGCCCGGTAGACTACCGGGCCTATGCGTAGTACAGATGCGCAATCTTTATTTGTCCGAACCATAAAGTGATATGTTGCAATACTAATAAAGTAGTAAACAGACGTAGTGTTTTCCATCACGAAGTGCGGAAAAACTAATTTTATAGGTTATGGCGACCATGCAACCAAATTGTAAAGCAGTCCAAGCAGTATAACATCTCACGATTACATTCTTTGGCAGATCCCGACCCGGCCAATTGCCTATCGTTCTAGGCAAATGGACTCCATTAGAGTTCCGGCCAAATGATCTCAAGATAGCACGCACAAGGGTACAGCCCAATTAGGGCTCAACACAAAGAGCACAGCGACTGAAACTCATGATAGTTCAAAAAGTTATCTTCCCGACTTAAATGCAATAGGTGGCACACCGAGGACGCCTGCACCGCCACGATGAATTGGTGCGTTATGCAACTAACTAGGCTGGGTCAAGGGTTACCATGTCCAAGTGTTAATAGAAACACGACGATAAACGTAAAATCACAAGCATACATCGCTCAATAATATCATTTCGCTTATCTACGAGTTTCACTACACATAAAATAACCAGCACATTCAATAATTGACATATGTGAACAATTATTATGATATCCGCACAATACAAAAACAAGTATACGCTATATGTGGATATGAAGCTAATGCTAGCACAGACTTACACTTTGATAAAACTAGTGGCGCTAAAACAGCACGTACTTTCTCGCCTTAGTAACGGTTACGTAATATTGCTATACAGCAATTTCTGACAGTATTAACACATCTCAGTCATCATTTGTAAAACTCATGACAAATCGAAGACTATTCGGTGCGATAACTAATTCTTTTAAAGCCAATATGTCATCACAAAAATTCGATAATTAAATTTTTTTCGTTTCATACAACTATAACATCTCCCAACAATGAGGACGAATTCTCGGCGCATCGTTGTATTCCAATCTGAGTATCCCAACATTAGTAAATAGAGCACGGGAAATTCAAATTTGCAATTTAAAAAATGCGAAAATTACGATAACTTATTTTTAATGTACATAACCCTTTTTAAAGAATTGATATCTTAGAACAGCTTTTATTTATCAGAAAAAGTCTATCATCAATGTTCTACTTTTGCCTCGTTATTTGTACATAGTTGGTTGCGATTTTTAAAAATACTGTGTTCGCCGAAAATGTGCCGACTCATTTTATTCATCTTTCTTTAGTAAATAGAAGGATTTTTAAAAACTATTTTCGTATTTTAAGAAAACAATTGTTTAAAATTGTTTTAAAATTGTCTTCGTTTCACGCAAAATTATGAAAAAATCACTCATATTTTCTAAAAATTGAATTTGATCTTATTTGAAGATGTTTTTGATGAACAGACTTCATTAAGAAAACAATTTCTACCTTGAATATTGTAGTTGTAGGAAAGCGCCCAAAAATTTCAACTTTTATAAGTTTCTAAAATATGGAGTTCAACGAAAATGCGACCCCCCTCTCCGCTCAATTAAAATATTGGTCTCAAATTCACGACCCCACGACGTGAACCAGACCGATTAGGGAATAACAATTTTTGTGAAAATCTTACTTTAATATAGTTGCTAGCATTTTTCACAGACGGACAAACTTTTTTCTGTCAACAACAATTTTAATGTTCAAGGACTCAGAAAACGTGAGTTCTGAGAACAGAACATGTTATACGAAATAATTACAGTATTCTACAATACGAATGTTTCTGCCCAAAATTGCAGTTTTCGCTGCAGCATACATAACATTATCTAATATACTGATGGAGTGTGCAAGAAAGTACAAAATGTGCAAGAATATATTTTTTTGGCAAAAGGTGTGAATGAAAAGCGCAATGTTCCTGAAGGTAAACGTACATTTTGAAGGAGTTAAGAATTTGGATTAACAAAGAGATCGTTTTGAATTAATCAATGATTGAGAACAATCTCGGTGCACAATTCATTAAATGGGTCCCTAAACGGTGAAACTGTGAGATTATATAGACACATGTCAACATGGATTCCAAAACATTATCTAAGTCATAAAACTCCTTTCCATTATCTCTGATGGCGATTATCAGAGATGTTATGAAAGAATTAATTTGTTCAAGCGAAATCCCACAGCCAGTCCTCATTACTCTCCGTCTCCTCCGGAATTAAAATCACGGAATAAGTGCGTTATTCAATTCAATTGAATTCAATTCAATTCAATTAAATATCCAAAGCATACAAGATAATCAGCCAACGTAAGGCATACCATGACCCGGAAAACGGGTGTGTGCTATGTAGCTATAAGAACATCATAACAATATCGAAGAACAGCAACATTCGAAGTCACTCCGAGGCGATATTCAACCACTTCAATCAAAATAAGGTCCAAAGTCAAGAAAGCAACATACATAATAACGTTGACAATAACATGTTTATAAATATAAGAGAGAAATAAGATAGAAATAGTGAAGTCAGGATTAAAATTTCATTGCAAAACAAGTGTCTTCCGGAATGGATTGACTTACATTATTTTTGTATTACTACAATTCAGATTATTTCCCACAATTCCAAGAAGCAACTTTGTTGCCTACTCAACTGCGCACTTTCACTATTAATAGCTTAATCTACTAGAACTTTGCAACTCGAAAAATGCCGTTACAACACTACAGGCAAAATTTAACGAAGCCGCCTTTTGGTGTGCACCAATAAATAAAATGTACGATAGCTGATGATAAAGATCTAAGAACGACCCCGAAGAAACGTTTTCAACTTCGAAGCGTCGACGAAAAACATACAATATCATTTTATGTTGAAAATGAAGGATTAAGCAATGGAATGTGTATCACAGAGGAAAAGAAGAGAACGTTCAAGCACACAAAACAACTTACAGAGCCTTTTCAAACATCAAGACACTTGGACACATCAAACAGCTACAAAAATGCAAAGCAACACACGCAAAGCGAACAGGTACAGAGAAACGTGTGGAATCCAGTAAACGCAGACCACACAGCAACACAAAGGAGATTTCAGACGATTCCGTGCAACAAACATTAAACGACCCATAAATACGTTTAATACTCCGTGAAGAAAACTATTCCAAGCCCTTCCTCACCGCAGGCCAAAAATTCCGAATCGTAGTAAATACGAAACAAATATCCAGTTTGAATCTAAATTTAAAACAGAATTCAAAGTAGGACTCTCCTTGTTCAGAGTCGCAACGCAGTGCGAACCTGCTCGGCGGACATTTTCCAATAAGCCCCGCCTCGCCTCGCCGCCCGGGCACGCCCACGCTCCCGCTCCCCTTGCGCGAGTCGAAGAGCCCGCAGGCCTCCCCTCCCCGCCCCGCCCCCGCACGTAGGGCCAAGGCCGCTGCGCCGCGGCTCCAGGGCGCCTGGCAGGCAGCGCGCCCCGCCTCCCAGCAACGCCTCATTCAAGCGGCACTCCCGCCTCCCTCTCACAACGAGTTACCGTTTCGGGGGGCGATTCTCATGGGGATTGCGGCAGGAAAAGGGTTGTTGGATTAAAGAAAGGGGGGCAAAATTGACCCAAAAAATGGATTAACATCGATCTATGAAATTCAAAACATTACAGAACACCAAATAAACATTATAGAGCCTTCAGAGATATTAACATACTTGAATATTCACAATATTAATTTTAATTTTGTTTTTTCATAATTTGTAAGTAATTTATCATTTTTTAAACGTACGTCTTTATCTACAAACATAGATTCGTTTATCATGTTAAGAGTCTTTACAAGTACATAGCTGATTTGGTGATTAATCATGGGGCGAGAAGTAGCTGTTGATATTGTAAAATGTATTTAATTGATGCAAATGATGTTGAACTTCACATTAATGTTTACTGATACAAATTTCAAAGCAATTAATTTGAAAATGCAATTACATATTCGTTGTAGAATACAGGAAGCTTCACTTAAAAATCAGAAAAAGGGGTATGGAAAGAGTGAAATAAAAAAGACATTTTCTTAAACAAAGGAAACAGGTTATATCAACTACTTTCGTTCTAAATACGAGGCGCAGTGGTCTCTTTAATTCGGCCTAGAAAAATGGCGAGCATCTAAAAGTCTTAAATTCAGCTACTCGAATAAGTTTCTGTTACTTTAAAATCACTCTGAGGATTTTCTTTAAGCCTTGTACGAGTATATTAAAGACATAACTGACGTAATATTGTTACAAAAAGCTAATGTAACAAGATTTTATTTAATTTTCATATTGTGGGCCTATACACAAGAATGTTTGTATTTACAATATTTGGCACTGTAAGATTATTAAATATTGGTAAACATAGAACGCATCAAATCGCGATTTAAAAATAGGCATTATGCTCCTTTCAATAAATTTTTCGCGGTTTACAATATATATATATATATATATATATATATATATATATAATGCGTTTTCTTAAACAATACAAGCTGATATAATTGTTATAGGATACAGATCTTCAAATATTTTCTTAATATAGGGCAAATAGCTGTGTCATGTCATGTCCACTCTTCAGTTGAAAAAAGCCTCTTGTTTCTTTTCCGGTCGTGTCTTATCTACTGTAGTAACAACAAATAGCAAATAAACTGTCCATACATTTAAGTTCGCACGGTTATTCGTGACATAAAAATAAAACATGTGCACTGTGTTCCACTTCCTTTCGCGGTATCAACTCAGCCGACCCCCTTTAGGCACGCACAGACAAATTTATCATATCTGCATTCCTTACCAGAATAGTCAGACATGTTTTCAAATCGTAGCAGTATGCGTAGTACTGTAGCCTCTGCTGTGAACGCATCACCGTAGCACCTAAAGGATGGAGGGTGTAGGTACCAACGTTAAGTAAAATTTGTGTTGTCACAGCTTCCTGTGATTAAGTTTCTCTGTGTTTCCGCTTTCTACTCGGCTGCTCGTAAATAAGAAATGGAATATGTGTCTTCCAATCTCCTATTCTAATTTTTTTCTTCAAAAAATTTAAAATTCTGGATATTCTCCACTTGAAACCAATTTTCAAACAATTTTGTGATATTCGTTATTTTTAACAATCCTTACTACCTAAACACTGCAATAGTACATATAATGCACTGTAATAGTCAATAATCAAAACGTCAAACATCATAAGTTAAAATCCGAAAGAATGTTCCTATTGGTAAATGAAACTTTCTGTCAAGCATGAAACTTCTTCCAATAAACACGGAAATGTTCACTCCGTTTTTAATATCCGCTTGTCGGTTTGTTAATTCCGAGAAAAACTCGCAGAAACAACTTTGTCGAAAGGACGTACATTAACGTATGCCTACTAGCGAAAATCTGTACAAAACATGAAATGCGTCGCTACGTTGTTAACTTGTATGAGGCCAGAAAGAATAACACCATGATATTCCACTTATTCCCTCAACGAACAGATCTTTTTGGATTGCGTAAATACCTAAATGGTTTAACTGTAAATTCTGCGCATAATTCTTAAATAGTTACTTCACAACTTAATGTACTCGTAATCAAACTTCAATTGGGAAATCTATGTCACACAACTATACTACTACATTTTTATACAAATTATGCATAGGTATACACAGGGGGGCCCAGACAAAGAAAAGAAGCCTGGACAAAAGACTGACGCGGGTCCCTATTTCAGACAAATACTCCCACCCCCCTCCGCGACACAAACAGAATTCATGCTTTCACGCAACAGAAATAACTTAGTGGTTAGTTTGAATTAAAAGTAAATACATTTGTAAATATTTTGAATTTAAAAAATCAGAGACTCATTTAATTCGAGCCCAGAAGCATGTTACCCAGCAGCCGCCCGTTTGGACGCCACTGGGTCGATCGAAAGTTATGTATCTTTCCTCACTTTCGATTGTCTCGTCGCCAGCAAAGGATAAACTCTCTATGTTGCAGAAGATTCGTGTTCTATACGCTCCCATTTGTAACAGAAAAGTTATCTTAAATATTATCTTAAATTAATCGACCTCATGTGACTACAGATTTTTACTCTATACATTTTTAATTTTCCGATTTTATGGCAAACATCTTTCTTATATCCATATACAAAAGCTTGCACGAAAATTCAACAAAAACAAATCATGACAATTACACCAAAATGTTCCAGTATTATTCCTTATATATGTCTTGAAAAAGTCTTCCATTGATATAAATCGCGAAATTTAAATTAAATTACACGATATCAACGCGTGCCTATGATAAATTCTCTAATTCCATGGAAGGAATGAGTACATACGTCTTAGAAGCATCAAGACGTGCAAAATGACAGCGATAGTACGTAATGCATCAATTTTGAGTTATTTCTTTAAAAGAATATGAATATCAGATAAAAGCAACAAAATATAAATATACTGACCACGGGAAATTGAAATCTCATACATACAACAGTCCATTATATATTGCTGTTCCGTTCTTCTCGTAAAAATAAGTTTTATTTAGACTAATTACTAGCGCCTTCGTAATGTACTCATAGCAGAAAGGGAAAATTATAACTTTAAACTAGTGATGCTAGAGAATGGCACAGACGTTCTCGTACTGATTAGTTTTCTACTCTCTTTAGTCTGGATCAGTTTTTCGGTCCTCTCCCAGCTACCAATTATAACAGCCAAAAAGGCATGTTTAAACATTCGCTCAATTTTTCGGACCCTAGTGATAGAATTGAAGTATACCTTTAAGAATATTTTACAAGAGCAAAACTGGTACATTATGCAAATTTTCATTGAAAAAATTGGAACCATTTTTGAGAAAATGTCGTTAAACTGTTTCTGAAAATGCGCAATTCTGAGTTAAATTTTACAGAGAACTTTTGAGTTTTCGAGAAACCTTACTTGAAATCATTTGAATTATTTTTACACACATATTAAGTAATGTACAAATAACGTCCGTAAAATAAATATTAACGTGAGAGGAATAAAAAAAAGCATAATATTGGAAAACAAGAGTACATCACAGTGGAATTTATGTCCTGTCATTCAATGCATGTAATACTATCAGAACAAAAGGATAAAATGAAAAATTTGGTGCCGTTTTTGAGAAAATATCGTTCGAGTTTTTCTGAAAATTAGGAATTTTGCGCATATACAGAAAACTTTGATATTCAATAATTTTTTGTAAGACATAATTTGAAGCACATGTACTCACACACACGTTAGTGTACACATATCGGTAATGTAATAATTAACAAGTGAGAAACGTTTTTTAAAAATGTGTAATTTTTGAAAAAACAAACAAAAAAAATACAGTGAAATGGCGTTTATGTCATCTTATACTACACATTTATCACTATCCCTACAAAAAAATTGAAGAAATGTAGACCCTTTTTGCGAAAATCTTGTTTTTAATATTGCCCATATTTCACGCAAAATTACGCGTACACTACTAATTTTCTATATAAAATGTACATAACGTTAATTAAAGAACTGAGAAGAATAAATTTCATTTGAAGACAAAATTGCGATCTTAATGTTGTAGTTGAAGGAACACGTCAAAAAAATTCAACTTTTTGTAATTTTAGAACAGAGTTACCACTGAAAATGTGATCTATGCCATCTCGATAAGTGTAAAAGCCCTAATCTTACAAAAAAAGTTTTTAAAAAAATATTTTTTTTAAAGAAATTGTTCAAAATCTCCTAGGGCTTTATATAAGTTACACCAAAATTTAAAGAATGTTTTTCAAAATCGCAGTTTCCAGTCGAGCTAGATCCACCGGGGAATATTAGTTTTGGAAAAAATCCTACAAATATTTTTGTCCATGAAGAAGTAGATTTAGTAGAACATTTAACGTAGTTACACATGTGACATTTGGTCCTGATTGTGAAGGAGGCTACACACATTCGTTATTCGGCGAGTAATGAGAAAACATTCGCCGAATTCCAAGAAGTGAGGATGAGTTGCTTGTTATTTGCCCAGAGACGAATATTTGATGCTCGCCCTACCCACGTGTCGGTCTTAGGGACACATGAAAAGAAGCGAACATTTGCTGAACACATAAGCTGTTCGGGATTTGGCGAGCAGTAGCGCGCTACTTGCTGAATAACGAATGTGTAGGATCACCTTTGGCGAATTTGTCATAATGTTCGGCAAATCACGTTCCGAACACGCCTGCAGAACACTTGTGCGCATGGGGTTGCCTAACTATCAGGGGGTAAATGTTACGAGTGAAACTTCGTTGTATGAAACTTCCCACTACATGTTTATTGGCAAAAGGTGATCATTGTCGATTCCTCTGCATGACGAAGAAGATAGCATTCCTCATTCTCAGACACCCAGTGCAATGGTAGCCATTATTTTGACGAAATCTTAAGCTTTACTTTAGTCACAAGCTATCGAAAAGCTCTTCAGAGAGTATTTCGTTTCACTGTCACTAAATATCGCTGTTTACTTTAATCAGGGCAAAGTCTCCATGGTCCAGTGGAAAGAAATTCCATGGTCGCAACCGGATTGTTAGGCGGAGTAATGCGTTTTCATGTTTTTAACAGTACAAACGTTTTTCGGTAACTCAGTAATCCCAGCCAGAGCCCTTGACTGCATATTTTTAAAGACCTTTTTTTTATACAAAAGATGAAGAAGTACAGTTAATCTTCCAGTGGATGGAAAAGTAATATTTTTCGACGAAGATTTCAGGGAAGTGTTACTTGCGCAAGCGAAGTTCATTTTCGGAACTCCGAATTCAAAATAGCAAGATTTGTAATTTTCATGATACAAAAATGTGAACAAATGTTAATGAACGAACATCATCGAGTGGGAAAGCAAACGCTTCGATCTAATAATCCTATCGGCAATATTATTTAAATTCCTAGCACATGTGTGCAACGATTTGCCTCTTATCGTTGTAATGCAGCCAATGTTGTCCGTTTCCGTTACATTTATTAAATCTAATTTTATACGATTATTTAAAATGTACAATAACTGACGAGCTTTTGCTGGTACATGCCACTAGCAATTAACATAATTTTATGAATTCAAATTTGACGGGCCCTAGTTCTCCTTTTCTTAAACCATTGGTGCTCGGGAGAGGGACTGTCAGAGTGAAGATATGATTTTGTTAAAATCGTCAAGGCCAACGACCGTGTATGTAATTCTAATGAGAAATTAATTGATCTAATCTCCACAGCTTTTGTTCGGAAACACCGAGTTGGTGCTGAACTGGCGACAACTACGGTTCTAGAAAATACAACGGAGAAATCACACTCTGAGATGAAGATGTCAATATCTGACAAAATAATAAGTAGGATAATTAACGCTTACCTTTTAATAATAGAAGGGGAAATTGATTTTGTTAATTTTCTATGCGCCTGAAGATAAAGATTTTTGGTGAATGCAATAATGGGGAAAGCAGAAATACAGTAACGTTGTATTCCAAACCTCAAAAAAACTAAGTGAAGTTTCGCTTGGCAAACATTAATGAAAATCTAAGGATTCCTGACGTCTCAGTCCACAAACTCACCTAGAAATAGACATCAGTGAAGTTCAATGAACACGACTAGCAGACGAAACGAAACCTGTTTTCTTCACGAGACGAACTTGCCAGGCGGTGCCCACGCACACAAATAATAAATAAAATGGTCCGTTACCTTCCTGTTTGTTAGCATTTCTTCTTCCTTTCTCAATCCCTTTAGATATTGATCTTGGCCTTCAAGTAAACTTCAATTAAAGAACATGAGCAATCAATTTAAAACTTTGTAACAAGGAACACCAGCTTGTAACAAAGTCACACATTATCTAAAACAGCACATTAATCATTATTTCGAGACCATCACGGCACGTTAAAGAGGCAAACTGATTAATTCAACAACGAAGAATCACGAGAAACAGAGCTAGCGTCGATCAGAAATTCATACATATTTAAAAAATGCGCATATTATGCTACCAACTGTTACGTACTTTGAATTATCACTATAAAAAAGTCCGCGAATTCGATTATTTCTCGTAAGTTCGTGACTTGTACTTCATCATTTTGCACGAAAGAAATTAAGACTGTGTGTCACGACACGTTTATTAGCCGTTTACCACAGCTATGTTTCGCCAAACAAAACCCCACCTGCAGTCCAACAAGCGAACAGGAATCATCACAACTACCCTAGTTAGGAGCGCCTCAATTCAAAACGTAGTGGTTTCTTGTAGAATTTGCGTGACGGCCCGCGCCTGTCGTTCCATCGCGGTCGATAAGCTGCACACCTGCGTGTCCAGCGGGCACGGCGTACCCGCGTCCGCGTCGCAATCACGGCACCGGCCCCGCTGCAATCGATGCGGCGGCTTCAATTTTGGGTCAATCCCCCGCAAACCGAGCGAAAGAGGCCCGTCGTAAACCCACGGAACAGCAGTTCATCGACAGCCTCGAAGGACACGCGCATAAACCGAGCACGTACTAGATGCTGCTGAAGTCGCCGATCTTAGAAGAAATCATAATCATTAGCGAAAAAATAGAGAAAACGCTTCGATTGAAATGACTAAACGGAATTTTTACACGCCATCTTACGAATGGAAGTAGGAGTCCCTCCGTTTGCATTCAGTCTGGGATGACGAAAAGCTTTCGCTGTTTTATTCAACGACTCCAACCTACCTTAGTTCCCGATACACAGCAACTAGCTTTTACATATTTATGGACTGCAACGGACGAAAATGGAATGAACAATTGAGGGTCTTTCTGAATTATTCCAGTCAGAGCGCGATCTCACGGAAACTCGTCGCCGTTTCATAAAATATAGACCGGTGCGGTCCAGATTATTTCCGCTTTCCTTCTCCAACGCATCGGGCGCTCAATCGGTACGCCGCAATACGGTGGTGTGTGGGTGTGTGTTGTGTGTGTGTGTGTGTGTGTGTGTGTGTGTGTGTGCGCGCGCGCGCCTCTCTCTCTTTCTTTCTCTCGGGATGTGAGGGAGGCACGCGGAGAGGAGAGGTCGTTCACACCCATCCCCGTCCCAACCCCTCGCGCTCGTCGCCAAAGGACGTACGCGCCAACCGGCGCGCCCGTGACATAACGCAAAACAAACCCCCTACCCACCCACCCGCCCCCAAGCCCCTCCTCCGGAAACTGCTAGTGGCTGACGCAGCGCTGCGCGCGGGCGGGCGGGCGACGAGTGGACTCAGGAGGTGCTCGCGGCGCGAGGGGAAAGCGGCTGGCCCAAGAACCGGCTCTCGGCGCCCGTCAACAACGTCCAAAACACACTACAAACAGCTGTTTTTTGTACATATTTACAGGTCTGTAGAAGGAACATTGGCATTAGCATGAACATATCACCTCTAAATACCAATTGTGAACTACACAAAGAAAATAGTGGAGATGCAATTCGTAATCAAACTTCATTCAAAACCAAGAAATTCCATAAGAAAAGTGGTACTTTAAAATAGAGTATTTTTTTTATAGAATCAAGTCGTACCAACTGCTTATTATATTTTGATAAGTCGTAACGAAAAAAGAGTAATGAAGAAACAACAACTAAGAGGATGAGTCTGAGAGGCTGCAGTGCCACTGCTCTAGCCAGCCTGTGCGCCAAGCGGAGCGGCGCAGCCAGCAGTAGCAGCAGCAGCAGGCGACCAGCCTCGCGGCGCGGCGGAATTAAGCAGTAACGCTACGAGTCCCGCTTGATAGAGAAAAAGCTGCTGGAGCATGCAGAGAAAGGAGCGGCGAGCATGCCAGGCACCATCATCGCCACAAACAGTCAGGCGGAGGCGAGCGCGGGGGCGCGGCACGCCAGCCCGCGCTCTCAACGTCGCGAGTGAGGGGCGTGATGCACGCGCGCGGGCGGGGCGGGGCGGGCGGCGGCGGCGGCGGTGACGGCGGGCGAAAACGATCCCCGCCCGCCCGCCGCCCACCCCGCCCCGCCGCCGGCGCGCCCCGCGCACCGCCCCCCAGCATGGCGACGACACGGAGCATTGATTGCTACCTCCCCATCCACACAAACACCCCCATGCGAAAACGCAGGCACTCCCCCCTCGCCGCCGCGATCTTTGGCTCTTCCGTTCCGATCGCCGAGTTTTGCGTTCCATCGCCTTTACAGCGCAAGGGATGAACCCAGCGAACGCTCGGCTTGACAGCTCGGAAGGATTCAAAACCATCTCGTTCCAATTTGGAAATCGATTTCGCCCGACGCGACGCTCGCAACGGGGCGCGTTCCGTCAGGTGTCACAGGACGAAATAACACCACACTCGCTCCCGGCACGTTCGGTAGCAACAGTTGCCGCTTCATGCTCGCGCGAAGAAAACCATCCGTCTCGCGAACATCACACCAAATGATAGGCCTACGTTTTCGGACACCAAACACAACACGCCTTTGCCACACCAAATGACTTACACATTGTTTACGAGTGCTGTCTGAGCTACGCTTTATTGCTGCATGTGCGGCCGATGGCTCGGCGTACTCGGGCGCCGCCGACACGAGCGCGTGGGTCCGTCGCCGCGCGCAGTCCCTGGCCCACTGAGCGGCGAGGCGGAGAAGAGGCGTCGAGGCGGCCACGCACGGCCCCGCCGCGCATGCGCGCGCGTAACGATCCGCGCCGGCCAACAATCGACAGGCGGCTCCTGCGCGGCGCGGCGCAGAGAACGGCGACGGCCCGACAGCGCTGCCGAGCCGCTGTAAAAACACACGCCGGCCTGCCTTCCGGAAGGCACACTGGCCCAGATAACTTCCGCGCGTCAAGAGGCCCGTTTTCTTCCGCCGCTCTGCATCCTCCCAATCTATACTGGGGCGAGATGGGACTAGAAAATTATAAGTGTCGGCCGCCCACACGTCACTCACATTGCACAAAAAAGAGAAAAAAAGAAAAAAGAAAACGTTTGTTCCTCACAGCAGAATCAGACTTGCGTGTTACTCCAGGAACGAGAGAAAAGCACGAGGGGTTATCGACAATTACATACAAATGAAACAAGTCAATGTATCTGCGTAATACTTTACTGTTATAATATCGACTTGGCGCAGCCAAACAGAAAAAGAGAAAAGCCACTTTACGGCCGCTAAGGATTTAACAGTCAGCCGTCCGTTAAAGAGCACTTGAAACAAGGGAGTTGTAGTAAAGTTGGTGCATGAGTACACTTATTCCAAAACTTCTTGCTTACATTTGTTTTCAAAGGATATTTGTATTACGAAACTTATTGAACGCAACACGGCCAATAACACATAACAGACACGGTCAGTTATTAATGCCCAATGACGTTAATAACTTTCAGAATCGCCATTTGACACAGATATTTGTATTTCTGCACATCACGAGTTAAGAGATTGCAAATTGTGCACAACAAACACAATAAATTAAAAATAAACAAAATATAATAGTAAGTGTTAGTTCCTTACTGCCCAAATTACATGATCTTTTGAAAAAACGGTAAGGTTTCAAATCTGAACTGGGGCCTATTCAAATCAGAACTTATATCACTTATAATTCAACTTGCTAAAATCATATTTACTTCAATTTTTTCATAAGTACAAAATTAAATCTATTTGATCGTAGTAAATAACTATAATATAGTAAATTTACTATAAACTTATTTGATTATAGTAAATAACTCTAATATTATAAAACACATTCTCCTACACCTTAAAACTACTTTCCTTGTCATCCTTGTCTTAAAAATATGACATAATACATCAATTACTTATTTCATTCCAATGTTTCCACCAATACAATTATTTTATGAATAGTTCAAAAATACTTTAATGATCTTTGTTTCAAATAAATACCATATTAAAAAGTAGTAATAATGAAATTTAAAATATACTTTATTCATCTGACACTTTGAAAAAGACAAGCAGAACCCATTTCCAAATTTCGACACCCATTCTTCAAAAGTCTAAAACAAATGTAGATTCGATAATTGCAAAGGCCTATTCCTAACACTGAACATTACAGCTTTGAAACCCTAACCAAAAGCAAAGCACACTACTTTTTTGTAATAAAGAAAGGAATAGAAAGATAAAGAAGAATTTGAGAGACATGTTTAAAAAAACTGAAAACATACTTGGAATGCTATTGCTTGACCAAGGAGCTATATTACATTCTTGCAATGTAGAATTCACAGTGAATATACTATTTACTTCAATCTAATAGTATAATCCTCTCAAACATCCATTTAATTCTGAAAATATATCACACTATAAGAAGTAATAAACTTTTTCATATTTATGTTAAATTACAAAAAATTGAGGATAACAGAGAGAATAAAAATATTTTTTTTCAGACAATCAACTTGAAACACACCATTTCTGAATTGAAATCAGTGGCAGTGCTTTCATGATTGCACCCCCTGGAAGAGTGCAACATTGTTAACATTTCGTTTTTTAACTTAAATTAAATATTTCCTAAAAATTTTGTTTAGCTTTTATTGTTTGTAGAAGACAAACAATTCAATTGTTTATACAATACATAAGTACGGATATGGATGCAATATCAAATATTTAACATTTTATAGTAAAAGATGTAATCTTCGATATTTTTAGGAACATTGCATCCTTTGGGCTCTTTTGCCATTCACCAATTGTTGGGGCTATGGTACAATTATCTCAGCCACTGATTGAAACCCCAACTAATTTACATGCTAGCGAAATTTATTGGTTGGGGAAAATTATTATAATAGATGACATCCTTTATAAATTGAAATAAATTGACTTAATTTTAGTGATAAGAACATTCAACCCATATAAAGGCACATACATAATGTTTAAAAATATCATAAAGCAGAAAAACAAGAACTATCAAAAATTTACATAAAAAATTGGAAACAAGAATCCGTAAGTCATCATTTTGGGCTCCAAAATTTCAAGTAAAATGTTCCAATTA
This sequence comes from Gryllus bimaculatus, assembly GCA_017312745.1. Classification (NCBI taxonomy): domain Eukaryota; kingdom Metazoa; phylum Arthropoda; class Insecta; order Orthoptera; family Gryllidae; genus Gryllus; species Gryllus bimaculatus. The sequence goes on along the minus strand of BOPP01000067.1, from coordinate 2,099,266 downwards.
CAAAATAATTTGACAAAGAATTTATGGTCCTAAAAAATCAAAACAGGAGAGAGATTTCAGCAATCCTAAATGGAACCCATTCATGTTAATGCTCTAAAGAAATTGTTTACAAGTATAAATTACAGGAATGATGCAATTTAAGGAAATGGAAGGGATAAATAGAGTATGAGATTGTACTATATGTATGTATTAATTAACCCAAAACTCTTTCCAATATTAGCAACAACATACCACAAAGTGCAGTATAATAATATACCACAAAAAGTACACTCTGTAACTGAAAGCAAATTATGCAAAAACTGATCAGTTCTGAATATCTGAAGCCATAATTCATCCAGTATATCACAGTGATAAGACAATATTTTCATATAACTAAATTTTGAAGTGTGTACCGTCCAGTGAATTGTAGAATGAAATAATTATAAACACTTGTTTGTGAATATACCCAGAAGTGCACCTGTGATTTATGAAGTCAATTCATGCAATTCCAACAGAAATATGATTTGCACATGCTCAATACATCTGTCAATTTCATACAGCAAAGCACTGACAATCAAATGAAGCAGAAGTTGCTGTTGCCTTATTTCATGCAAAATGTAGTTCATAAAAGTAAAAGATCAACAAAATGACCCCAACCCTCTATTTTGTTAATTTTCTTTTATTTGAAAACAATTTAAGTATTTTCTGACACAAACAACAAACTCAATTGTTTACTGATCACAAGGAGCTTCAAATGTTCCTAAATATTTTGTTCCTCCATTTAGATTCTATGTGAAAAGATATTAATGTAAAAAATAACTTCAGTAAGCACCCTGGTCAAGCTAAGAAAGTAAAGTTAACATCTATTCCATAAAAATAATAAAAGTAAAAGCCAAAACAATTTTCTAACTTATAAAATTCCATCAAATTAGAGAAATTCAACACAGTGGATACCAATAGAAAGAGCTTGAAAGTATTGTAATACACAATTTCTTTCAGCAGGAAAGTTTTGGCCATCATAAAATAATCCATTTACAAGAAAATCAGTTCTTTCAATTTAACATTTCAAAAAGTTTCAGAAATATCAAAAACTCAAATAACAGGAAACCAAATTGTTTCATTAGTCAAGAAGCGGAAAGAGCTCAAAAACTTAGGAAAAAAAATACTAAACCATAACTGCAACTCAATAAAATTTTAATTTTCCAAATTCAATTAGGAACATAACAGCAACTTATATTATTCAATACTTTCATTTCAGTCAAATTATCTGTTAGAAAATACTTCCCAATGAGTGAAGAGAATTTCAGAACTATGTTTTAACCATCAAAGCAATTTGGAATAAGAATTTAAAATATCAAGCATACAAATTATGCAACAAAAAACATAGCAAAGCCCAAAGAAACATGCTCATTGTAATGACAAATCTCACCGTCCATGAGTTTTGAGAGGAGCATCTCTGGCGCATCTGTAAGCATGGCCTCCTGCTGACACCAATGTCCCACAGGACGAAGCAGGGGAGGGGAAACTGACCAGTGTATCACTGTCGGAAGTTGGAGTCACAGCAGTCACCAGAGTGTCACTCTCAGAGTCTGCAAGGATTTGGGGATTTTCTTAACAAGTTTATTGAGATCAGTTACAAATAATATTTATCAATCACTACATCTTCTCTAATTTATAACACATTTAAAGTACTTCTAAAAATTAAAATACAATTTACATTATATTTTTTTCACAAAATAAAAATTAAACAAAGATTATTTTCACTGTATAATTTTTAAAATTAAATATGCTCCCCAACAATCAGAAATCATTCTCTTTAAAATTTAGATGTACTGTTTCAATTTTTAAAATTTTAAATTATTATTTAATTTTAATAATGTAAATTATGTATTTTTAATAAATAAAAATTCTGACATGTTCTTACTTATACAACAGTTATTGAACATCAAAATAAATATTAACACTTCAAAAATAAAACATTATTATTAAAAATAACAATTTACACAATGTTTCGGGCATCTGCTGCACTCATCATCAGGTATCCATATTGATGAAACATATAAAAACTCATTTGTAATATAAATACAGTTAGATTGATTGTCCTATGTAAATATTAGCTTGTATTCGCTTTGTTAACAACTGTCAACCTTCACGCATTGATGGCCAGGCATCTCTCTACTTACTAGGTGTTCCCTTCTGTACTCAGATCCAGAATCTCTGGGTATTTATATTACAAATAAGTTTTTATACATTTCATCAATATGGATACCTGATGATGAAGCAACTAACATGTTGTGTAAATTGTTATTTTTAATAATAATGTTTTATTTTTGATGTGTTAATATTAATTTATAAAAATAGGACAGGACAGTCAGAATAATATTCAACAATTAAATGATGTATTCACATATTCTAGAATATAAAGAAAACTGATATGATTTTCAGGATCCCTTCATATTTTTAATATATCTTCCACTGAAAATCACATAAATTAATTATATTTGTTAATTCATATTGATAATTTTGTTTATAAAATTGTAATACTTGCATAGACAAAATGAAAAACATGTGTACCCATCATCATTAACAATACAATGAATATTCATGTTCAGAAAAAGAGAAAAATCATTGTTTAAAAAAATGTTTGAACACGATAGGCAGTTTTCAAATAATTTTGTATGTTAATTATATTTTATTTTATATGATATGATACAATCTGATATTTTATTTTCTTAATCTATTGTTTGGCCTGTTTATGGACATCTCAAAATAAATAATAATAGACCGTTCCAACACAATTTTGTCACACAAAATAAGGTTCAAAAAACATAATGAAGAGTCACATTTCTATATGAAAGCATAGGCTTCCATGGCCGGTACCAGTACTGTATTTACTTGGCTGACCAGGAGATGTCTCATCCCAGGCACAGGTGCGCCATAGCATCTCCTGGGCAACCAAGTAAAAACATTTCTAGATATTACCAATTGAATTAACTAAGCTCACCAGCTTCAAATGCATCGTAGAATTCATCATCTGATGTATCATAAAATCTGGGACTTCGAATACGTGAGTGGTCACGAGAAGCACCAGCGTGCATAGAGGGGGAATTAGAGAGATGAGAAGCCATTGATTGTTCTAATTCATGATGTTCTTTAGCTAGGACATTTAATGCTTCCTCTAACACTCTGCACTTCTCTTGTTCTTGTTTTAATTGCAGTACACGCACCTGCAACAGATGATAATATTCATCAATTACTTATTGATACAAAAAACTTTAAATCACTATTTTTATTACAAAATTATATCAAATAAGTAAGTAAGAAGGATATATTATTGTGAATGTTTAGTAGTTAGAAGAAGTTATTATTTCATGAAATGCATCTGGATAACCTGATGACAATGTCTATTTACGGCTTTTTAGGCTGAAGTAAATACCTGGAAATAAGTTGAAATGTTCTTTTCTTTATATGATCACTTATAGGAATAAAAATATTAATAGACAAGGTAACTGAGAATTCTGGAAGACAACCACTATCCAGCACAAATGAAAAATTATAACCCAAGTTGATAAGATTCATGGCAGCAAACTGCTTCTTTTTGAATACTACAAAGTTTGTTTGTTTCCTTTCCCATATTCTTCCCACAACTTCAAGTTTATGCATACATTTTTAGTTTTATTAGAAGGTTGTGGAAACAAATGCAATATTTTTTTCTGTATTCCAGCATTTTAAACTCCCTTTTTCATTCATAAGAAGTTATTCATAAAATGACATCGTAGGGTGCAGATTATAATGCATTTGCCATTCATTGCACAAATAATTACATCGTCACATTTTTAGCCAATCGCAGCAAGGAAATCAGGTTTTTTTCTGCACAGATGTCACGTAGCAGAAACGTGACAATAAAGTTGTTTCCAAAATTTATCTTTTATTATCTCATAAATTTAAATGTTATTATACAAAAAAACTAACATGTGTCTCATTTATAACATTGCTTTATTGCATTCATAGATATTTGAAAACGTGCCCCTAACATCAAATGTTTTCAAAACGTGTAGGCCTATTCATGCAAAAATTAATATTTAACCTAATAAAATAGTAGGTAGAATTAATCATGAGTACATTTCCTACATATTATTACAACTAATACAAGGAGAAAAGAAGAAGACAATATTGTCTCAGAATTTATTTTATTTTCATCTAAGTATTTTTCCACTGCTCATTAACTCAACAGTAAGAATCATTTCTGAACAAAATTGTCAAGCACATTTAGTGCTAATAGTGGGGATGTATGAAAAGTATATCTGTGAAAGTACAATAAACTGTAAAACTAAACTCATTTGGTGAATGATTTTATATTTTTTAAGAAAACCAGAACTCTCAAAACAGAATTGCAAGAGAGAGAACATGGACAGTCTTTTTCTACTGTAATAGAAATATATTAAATTTCTTATTAAATTCATACCTCTTCTTGTTGTTGAAAAAGAGAAAGGCAATGTCCTAAGGATGATAACATATCCCCTGCTGTGTCCGACATTAATTGGAAACTCTGAAAAGAAAAAAAAGAAGAAGAAATAGAAAACAAATATTGAAAAGCTACATAAACATTAAAAAAATATATGGTCTTAAGGACTAGAAAACAAGTGCAATCAATACGAGTCTTGGAATAAATTTACTGCAAATTTTGGATACATGGAAGACAAAACTTGGAACATAAAAGTTATGAATCCCTAAATAACCCTGTAAGGGACGATATAAAAGAAAATATAGAAATCAAGAAATGGGCAGAGTATTATAGATATCTGCAGCAGAATAATAAAAAAAAAATCAAGTAGAGAAAATATCCAGCAGTAGACAACATTATTTTGAAAGAGATAGCAAATGATACAATTTTGAAACTCAGCACACACCGTAGGCCTCTTTCTTTATTTTATTTCCTTTAAATTCTAATATAATTTACACAACATAGCACCACATGCCTCTGTAGTCATTTACAATGGACTTGATACCTACTAAAATTCCTGAACACTGAATGTTGATTTAGCCAAGGTTGCTAAACAAGTGTATGCTCCTGGCCAGGGATAATTAATGACTTACTACAGTTCAAATCATCTTCTAAACCTACGCTTAACTAGCTGATGTACTCTATGAACACCTGATAAAGCTCTTTAATGTGTGCAGAACGCAGTTTGAGACTCCTCAAGAACAACTCCTCGAGAAAGTGATATTCCTGTACAAAAAAGATGACCAAACAAACACTAGTAATTATCAAGAAATAGGCCTGCTACACTACATATGAAGTACACACAAGAATTCTGTATCAATATCTAAAGACAATACCTGAAGCTTTTCTATGAGAGAAACAAGTAGAATTCAGGAAAGGTCATTCATACACACTTGCGATATTCACTTAAAGCGGTTGAGAGAAGAACTTAGGGAACAGTCTACTATATAAAGACAAATAAAACACAGTATCAGAAGTGTGTATTAGTCATATTTATAATATCAAATGACAACAAATAAAACAAGAAAAATAAAGTAGATAAGAGGTGATCACCTACAAGATTCAACTTACATTCATTATATTTTATATGATGATGATGATCAGAATCAAGTTTCAAGAAACTGAAAACAAGTTACAAATAGTAATGTTTATCTTCAACAATATTCTTGAAAATAATGGACTTAAATCATCAACTAAAAAGTCAAAAGTTGTGGCATTTGAAGGCAAAAATCCAGTACGACTGAAAATAATATTAAGATTTTACAGCCTAGAACAAGTTAGCCACTTCAAGAAATTGCGAAATCATCTCTTTGAATGTAGATGATGACATGTGAGAAACATGTTGTGTGAAAATGTCTGGGAAAAATACGTATGAATCTAAGACAAACACTAATAGAGACAAATCTTAAAAACTACACCACAGTTGTTGTAACTACTTTTGTGTATGCCAGGGAAACATAAGTGACACAAAAAATAAAAATAACATAGGAAGCAAAAATTTATGTGAAGCTAATCGGGTCTCACAGTACAAGAAAACCATCTCTGAATTAAGAGATCTTAAAGACTCGTATGAAAACATTCTTGGAAATAAAAGTGAAAGGTTCAATCAGGTAACAAAAATGCAAAGAACCTAATTTTTTTGTTCATAACCATGAAAGAAGTTCATGATTGTGAACAATAAAACACAAGAAATAAAGGGAACTGAAAATTATTGTTCATTTATCATTGTTTGCATGAGCAATATGTTAACCTGCATATCATATATTTACCCTAATTGCAGCCCCTGTAATAGCATCACAACCTAAACTATTATTTGCTAGAGCTTCTACCATTGCTACACTCTCAGTCAGTTGATGCTCCAAAACTTGGTGATGGGCAGCAGCAGTCTGCAAAGAATCCTGAAACAGATTCCAATACGTTGATAGCCGTTTTACAAAATACACACTTGTTCTGCATTATAGCAAATAACATTGTGTAGTATATAATAAACAATCATTTAAAATTTAGGAAAAACAACAAATGAAGTGATTGAGGAAATAGGGTATTTTGAAATAAGTATGAAAGGAGACGAATGTTATGAAATGATGCAAACATTTGAAAATACTTCATGTTTATGGTAAAGAAGACAGAGAGATTTGGATTACACCCAGTTTTATACAAAACTAGTTTTAACAAAAGCAGATTCTTTAAATGTACGAGGTATTGAAAATTCCATATTAATAAAACAGTAAACACAAATTTTGAGAATTTACCTGCATTGAACCTAATGGTTTGATTACTTCATCATCATCATCACAATCAAATAGGACATGACCTTGGGTAAGGTAATGAGTACTAAAGGCCGCATGTTCTGAAAAGGCATTCATCCATTTCTGAAAAAGAAAAGAGAAAACAATTTGATACCTTGTCTATTACGAAAAGTACATTGATTTCCAGCTAAAAATTATTATGATGAAATGAATATTATCATTATCACCATTACCATTCTTGTTATCCTCATCATTAATAACATTATTATTATTATTATTATTATTATTATTATTATTATTATTATTATTATTATTGTTGTTGTTGTTGTTGTTGTTTATGTGAATAACTTTTTACAACTGAATAAAAAAAGTATTTTTTTAAATAATTTTTATAAACAGTTTTTTGAAAAAGTGGTCTCCATGACTAATGTTGAAATTGTAAGTAAATTAACCAAAACTTACACACTCAAAACGTTAATAAATTAGTCTTCTTCACCACATACATTTAAATTTGAGAGCATTGTATACAACTAAAAGGAACAAAGTTCTCTTTATTTTAACAATTTCATCACTTACTTGTCGACTAATTTGTCCTGTTGTTTCACCATAATTCACAACACTAAGTCTATGAATAGCACCATCAGAAAAATGAACAACAAAAGAAGAATTATCACATTCCAAGGGCAAAATATTTGCTCCGTCTAAATATTTAAAGTCTTTCCTCTTGAATCCAGTGGACGCATCAGCTCGATTATTGAAGTAAGTTAATACTCCACGCTCTAAAACAGCCTGCGAATCAAATTTATTAGTTTCAAACATGTTTCTCTCATGAATATATTAAACTATCAGTTGACATCACTCTGAAATGTAACTTTGAGTGCACTCATTAAAAAACTGCCTTATACTTGCTTATCATTGTCTTATTCTTATTTTGAAACTTTTTGTTTTCCTCTAAAGCTTTCATAACGCCCAGCCAAATTTTGTAAATAGTTTCAATTTATTTTTAACAAAAGGAAAAAATGTTTTCATGTCACAGAAAGACAAGCTGTTTCTATTTCCTTCTTCAATTTTTATTAGGTTGATACCTGAATACTAACATTAAGTCAGAAGTCACTGCAAAAGCAATATATACACTGCAAACAACACTAATGAATGAATTGCAATGAAATGACAATATCAAGTTTATCTAATTAGTATTTTGAAAGCACGTTATTCAAAATTACATAAGCAAATTAGGAAAAGCAACTAAAATTAAAGCATGCTGATATTGACTTCAATTGTATTTCATTTCTGTACAGTAATATCCATTCTTCATGTACATCAATATCAAATTATAGAATTATCAAGCAATTTCTGCAGTCACAAATACACCATACACAATGCAACAAGCTAAGGATGCAAACTTATATGACAACATCAACATAAACTAAGAGAAAGAAGGAAAACAAACATGCCTAAATAAACAATATTAATTCAAACTTCCTACTGCCCCCAATATTCGTTCGGAGTTTTTTTGTATACACCAGAATGTTACAGAGAATAGAATCACAAACATTATTTTCATGTCAAATCAATAAGCAGTAGGTAGGTAAAAAACCTATGTAACATTGCCTGATGAATAATTCCAATATCAAAACATCAATTATGTTCAAGTAAAATTCTGCCTGAATGATGGATAAAATTTAATTCTTCTGTATAAATACACTCCTCCATGTGATTTAAGAATAGAAAGTCCCAATTCAGCACCCTAGTCTGTTATGTTTCAGTCTTGAAATGGATGTGGATGCTTGTTCTTTGTTTTTCAGTTTGATCAACACATGGGGCCTTGAATTGTGCTCATCTTCCAACTAAAGAGCAAGCAAGGTATGTTAAGTGTGCAAACACAGGAACCTCCTTACAACACAGAACTGGGCCATACAGGAATAGGAGAAAGAAAGAAAAATGAAGATAAAGTAAAAGCGAAAGATGGAAAAGAGAAGAAAACGATCAAGAATACATATTAGAAAAATGAAAGAGGAATAAGAAAGGAAAAATAAGGAACAATGGAGGAAAGAATGTAAATTGATGGTGCTGCAACATCACATATTTTATCACATTCTTTCTAACTTTACTAATTTTGAAAAATTCAGTAAGTAAAGCAAATACGAGACATGTGTCATTTTTTAACCATTAATTTTTATGCCTCTTCATTAGAAAAAATTGAGCCTTTGTGGGAATTTTTTGTAAATAAATATTTTGGGAATAAATTGCATCTCCATCACCGAGAAATTATGTAAAAATGACTCTTGTTCAAAAAATTGTGTGTGACCTTATTAAAGATCTAGTTTTTAGAACAGAGTTCTTTTAAGAAAAGAATCTCTATCAACAATCTTGTATTTTTGCAATGATAATTTTTTTACAATTTTCAAAAGATGCTGAAAAAAATTGAATGTTATCAATTTTCAAAAATTTAGAGATTTCAACAAAAATTCGACCTGCACCTTTTTTTGCTTCCTTTACACTCTCTGAAGAAATAGTCATCTTTATCAAAAAAGATGGTGCCATTTTTGAGAAAATTGTGGAAATATTGAGGCTTTATGTAAAGCACTCCCAAAGGTCCAAATACCCACAAGAAACTCTCAGACCTTAGAGAGAGCTTTGTCCAGATTCATGGCAAAATATCAATTTTGTAGAAACTATTGTCTTAATGGTTTAGGCACCAGCATTGGCCACACACAGAACAAGAGAGAAAACAGACAGACCAGACACACCATGTGTTTTGCTGTCAATCAATATTTCAGTATAAAGGCCCTCAAAAACATGGACTCTGACTACACATGTTAGAGGAAGCAAATTACTTCATAAATGAACTTTTTTGATATCATGTCAGTACATTACTTTCCCAATACTATGTATTTAGTAAGTAAAGTAATAAAATGAAAATGAATAGAAAACAGGAACAGAAAAAGTAAGAAGGAACATGCGTAAGGAAAGATACTAGACAGAAGAACCAGGGAAAGAGGGAGAAGATATTACAATTAAAAACTAGTGATGCTATACAATGACATACTCTCTTTCTAGTTAGCTTTCAAACCTCTTTACCCTAGCTTCTTGGTATTATTCCAACCTCTTCTCACCTACTACTTTTTGGTGCCCAATTAACATTTTTAAAATTTATTTCCTCAATTTTTCAGTTACCTAACAGATTTGAAACATGACTTTCAGAATAGTATTGAACTGCAAATCATTATCCTATGTTCAAATTTTCATTGAAATATACTCATTAACAAGCCTACAATTTGTCCTGCCTACTTGGGGAAGGTTCCATTGTGATTTGGGGAGCAATATCATGGTATTCAGCTGATCCTATCACTGCCCTCGATGGGGAGATTAATGTGAATGAATATCTCAACATCCTCAAAAGAATGAAGCGTTTACAATGGCTAGCATATTGTCACCAAATACTGCCATTTTTTGAGATGATAATGGACCCATATACAAGCAAAAAAAAGGTTCAGGCATGGTGTGCGGAGCATCAGAATATCATTAAACATTTTCATTAGCCAACACAATCATCAGACCTTAACATAATTGAACCGTTAAGGGGCATTTTAGAGCACAGAAAGAGAGTCAGCTCCAACATTGTTGCAGCAATTAGCGAATGTTTTGGAACAAGAATGGGAGAACGTTCCATTGGAACTATTCAGACAAATTTATTCTGCGACCAATTGCAACTGTTCTAAACTCCAATGGTAGTCCTTATTAATAAATTTAAATTTTTGTATTAGTCAGGTGCTTGTATTATTCTGTTCAACCCCTGTATAACTATAATTAAATTGTTGATATAATTTGTGTCATTGTTCTAAAGTATTGTATAAGTTATTAAAGTTAGCAAGTGTTATTCATTTCAGATTAAAAGAGTGCAATATATTTACAGTGAAAGTTTGTCAATGATCCTTTGAGTCAGAATACATCAATGTAATAAAAGCAGGTATGTTACTTTGGAAACAAAAATACTAAGTAAAAGATACTGTAAGACTACAAACCAACAAATTCAGATTAGTAAACACAAAAAACTCAGCTTATGTATATAATCATATCTGTACCTTATTTAACATCAGGGGCACTCAGAAGGGAGGGGGAGGAGGTGGGGCAAGTACCTTCAGGCTTTATTGGAAGCCTCACTTTTTTTTATTTTGAAGCAAACAAAAAAAATTATGTACTTCTAATTTAAATTAACCATTAAGTTATTTCTGTTGCATGGAGAAATGAATATGTTTATGTATTCAGGGGGATTTTGTTTGAAAATATGCATCTACTGCCCTAGGCCTCTTGTTTTCTCTGGGTGCCCCTGTTTAACAGGCACTTTAAAGTATTACATGTTAAACAGAAATGTATTTTGTAAATAATATGCCAACTGCAAACAACAGAATGTTAGATAGGCACACATTCATCAGATTGGAATGACCTTAAGGAGTGTTTTTGTACTATATGTTTGTCAAATACTTATGAAAAAACAACAATAATTGTTATTAATAAATTATAAATATTAAATATATACATATTATTGTTAAATTTGGTGCATTGTTAATTTATTTTTCAGTTTGCCCATTACTTGATCATTGGCAGTTGACATTAATATTGAAAGTAGTGATTGTAATTCAAATTCACAATAATGATCTTAGAAAGAAAATAAAATTATAAAAAAATATAATGGCTCATATATAAAGTTGTCAAGAGAATGTAAGTACAGACTTACATTTTGAAAGAATGCCTGGAAGGTAAGAAAATTATGTAAATCCCTAGTTTTGCGCAAATTTCAAATTCAAAATTTAAACAAATTTATAAAAAGGATATATCTACTCAAAATTATAAGTCATAATAAAAAATAAACACTAAATACCCAAATAGGTTTCCAGCCCAAAAACCGAGATCGTTTGAGCAATTGTCCCTCAAATCGAGTAGCAGATTTTTGTAGTTGACGAACAGGTCGCACACAAAGTACTTGTTGCATCTGAGCGTCCCGAGCTAAATCCACAGCTGTTTGACCTAAAAAATACAAGTGACCAAAGGAGTTGATGCTTTTATAAAATTGATCCAGACATTATAATTTTATACCTAAGAATATCATGAGAACTGTAGAGTAAAAATGAATCGGGAGAGGTGAATAAATGAAATACAAAAAGATCTCTACCTCTTTATTTCAATAGTAAATAATAAAATGCTTGATTATAAAACATACCTAAATCACTGTTACTCAAAATCCATTGCATGGCACAGCGCATCAAAAAACTCTTTCTTAATTCACACATATTTTAAATTAAATATATTCCAACATAAAATATGCATTTAGAACATAATCAAGAACAAAAGTGCTTCTGAGTTATGTACTATCATGATGATAACAACGTACACAGATCAAAATAGAAATAAATTACTTTTTAAATCACACTTCAAAGCAGCTTCAAAGAAATACAAGTACAAAAATTATTTGCCTACCAATATGTGCGATTCTGCAAAAATGTCATGTTCTAATAGTGATAGTCATTTATTAAACACAGTGAATTGAAATTTAATTCATACAACATGGAAAATAACTACCTGTTATCTCATAGGAGATTAAGAACATTTTAATGGATTTTCTAATATGAACAGGGATCTGAAGATATTCAAAAGATATTTAAATCTCTAAACTAAATAAGAAAAATAACATTCAAAATAAGGGCATGGGAAATCAAATTTTCACTGCACTGCCATCCCAAAGGCATTGCAATGTAGAGAAGTCTTGGAAAGTATTCTCAGAAGACTCCATGCTGTAGCTTCTTCAGACAGCAATTCATTGAAATATCTAATACTCAGGATTTGTACTAAAGGACTTTTGACTTACGTCAAAAATGAGAAAGGAGAGCTAGAAAGGAAAAGAGAAGAAAGGAGATAGGAGAGGAGAAAAAAAGGGGTTAAAAAGGAAGAAAAGAGGGAATGTGGGAGGTATGTGGAGAAAGAAAGGTGGAGGAAAAATAAGAAGACTGGGAAATATGAGGTGTGGTGAAAGGAAGAGAATACAGAAAAATAAGTGGCAAGAAAGAAGTTACAAGGGCAAAGAAGAAGTTACAGAAAACACATGAAAGGCAGGAGAGGGTAAGGGAAGTGGATGAAAAAGAAGAGAAAAAAGTTAAGAGGAGATTGAAAGATAGTATGATGGCAAAGTATTAATTATGAATTTTGTTGACAATTAATTTCAAAATTGAATTAACAAAGCATACATCAAAATAGTTACAGGAATTTTTTAAATCAAAAGGTTTATTTTTATTATATTATGGCCTGATAAATGATGTCTATGAAAAAACATTCTTAATGTTTAATTTTTAAGAGGTGAAAATCTAGTTTATTTGAAATACTAGTGTATCTAATAAATAGCTTACAAAATGAATGCATTTTTTCAGACATTCTAAAAATCTGTATAATTAGACCTTTAAGAAAGAAAATTCATCAGGTCTACAGAATTACTAACCTGTCACACTTGCATCATGTTTTGCTATACATGTTGAAAAAGTTATGTAACAAGGAATATACAGTATTACGAAATATAATAATGTATTTGAAAATCTCAACATGGGTACAGAAACTGCATGTCAACCATCAGAGTGGCACATAATTTTATAAATGATGAATTTATGGATCATGAAAATCTTTATAGACCCATCGGCGATCTATTTAAATGATCTCCGCGTCTACACGTTATAAACTAATGTTCTATGCTCCAAGAGAGAGATCATTTTGCAGCTAAACCCATTAAATTTAAAACCCAAAAAAAAAAATTAAAAAAATTGGGGGAAAAAGTTGGGGGGGGGGAACTTAATTTTAAAAAGTTGCAATGCCTTTTTGTTTTAAAAAACATTTTAAATAAAAATTGTGCCATAAACTAAAATAACTTATGGTATCAAAATATATATTTTTTAAATATTATTTCTTATGTCTTTGGGTACATATTTTTTGTTGTGAGTCTATGCCAGGGTGGTGTGTGTGTGAGAGTTGAAAGCATTTAGTGTGCCATTGCATGGACAATGTGAATGGGCGAGAGAGTGCACGTGTGCGCGTATGCGAGTGCCGGAGCGTGGAAGCGGGGCAGGGTGTGGTTGGGTGAAAGCGAATCGAGCGTGTGTGTGGGGGAGGGGTGTGGGGGGGTGTGTGGGGGGGTGGGGGGGTGTTTTGTGGAGAGAGGAGAGTATGTGTGAGAGAGTGGTTGTGTAATGTGTGGAGAGTGTGTGTGTATGTGTGAGGAGTGTGTGTGTGTGAGAGAGAGGAGCGTGTGAGAGAGAGGCGTGTGGAGAGAGAGCGTGTGGTGAGAGAGAGCGTTGTGAGAGAGAGGTGAGTGGTGGGAGATGAGCGGTGTGTGAGCGAGAGAGCGTGTGGTGAGAGAGAGAAGGTCTGTGTGAGAAGAGAGCTGTGAGAGAGAGAGGTGTGTGAGAGAGAGAGGTGTGTGGAGAGAGAGGGGTGTGTGAGAGAGAGGCGTGTGTGAGAGAGAGAGCGTCGGAGAGAGAGAGGAGCGCGTGTGAGAGGAGCGAGCGCGGTTTGTGAGAGAGAGCGAGCGCGCGCGCGCGTGTGTGTGTGTTGTGTGTGTGTGTGTGGAGAGGGAGAGCGGGGCGCGCGCGTGGTGTGTGGAGAGAGAGAGAGCGCGCGCGGTGGTGTGTTGTGAGAGAGAGAGAGAGCGGCGCTGCCGCGTGTGTGAGGAGAGGAGAGAGAGAGAGCGAGCGCGCGTGTGTGATGAGAGAGAGAGAGGAGCGCGCGCGGTGTGGTGTGTCGTGAGAGAGAGAGAGGCGCGCGCGTTGTGTGTGACGAGGAGAGAGAGAGAGAGCGGCGCGCGTTGTGTGTGAGAGAGAGAGAGAGAGAGCGGCGCGCGGGTGTGTGAGAGAGAGAGAGAGGGCGCGCGCGTGGTGTGAGAGAGGAGGAGAGAGGTGCGCGCAGTGTGGTGTGTGAGAGAGAGAGAGAGAGCGCGCCGCGTGTGTGTGAGGAGAGAGAGCGGGCGGTGTGTGTGAGAGAGAGCGGGCGGGGCGTGTGTGTGTGAAGAGAGAGAGCGGCGCGTGTGTGTGTGTGAGAGAGAGCGGCGCGCGTGCTGTGTTGAGAGAGAGCGGCGCGGCGCGTGTGTGAGAGCGCGAGGCGGCGTGTTGTGTGAGAGGGGCGGAGCGCGCGCGTGTGTTGTGAGAGCGGAGCGCGCGCGTGTGTGTGAGAGGCGAGCCGCGTGCTGTGTGTGAGAGCGCGAGGGCGGCGTGTGTGTGGAGCGCGAGCAGCGGCGTGTGTGTGAGAGAGAGCGAGCGCGCGCGGCGTGTGTGAGTAGAGGAGGCGAGGCGCGCGCGCGTGGTGTGAGAGAGCGAGCGCGCGCGCGCGTGTGTGGTGAGAGAGCGGAGGCGCGGCGCGCGTGTTGTGAGAGAGCGAGCGCGCGCGCGATGTGTGTGTGGAGAGAGCGAGCGACGCGCGCGTGGTTGTGTGTGAAGAGAGCGAAGCGCGCGGCGGTGTGTGTGTGTGTGAGATGAGCGAGCGCCGCGCGGTGTGTGGTGAGAGAGAGAGACGGGCGCTGCGTGTGTGTGAGAGAGCGAGCGCGCGAGCGTGTGTGTGAGAGAGCGAGCGCGCGCGCGTGTTGATGTGGTGAGAGAGCGGCGCGCGCGCGTGGTGTGTGTGAGAGAGAAGCGCGCGCGCGTGTGTGTGAGAGAGAGCAAGGCGCGCGTGTGTGTGAGAGAGCGAGCGTGTGTGTGTGTGCGGCGAGAGCGAGCGAGCGTGTGGTGTGTGCGAGGAGAGAGAGCGAGGTGGTGTGTGTGTGTGCGCGAGAGAGAGAGAGGTGTGTGTGTGTGGTGTGCGCGAGAGAGAGAGGGAGCGGTGTGTGTGTGTAGTGTGCGAGAGCGAGCGTGTGTGTGTGTGTGTGTGAGAGAGAGAGAGTGTGTGTGTGAGAGCGAGCGGAGCGTGTGGGTGTGCGAGAGGGGAGCGAGCGAGCGAACGTGTGTGTGGTGAGAGCGGCGACGTGGTTGTGAGAGGAGCGAGCGTGTGTGTGTGTGTGAGAGGAGAGTGTGTGTAATGTGAGGAGCGAGGGAGTGTATGTGGAGAGAGCGAACGAGCGGTGGGTTGTGTGTAGGAGCGTGTGTGTGTGAGCGAGGTGTGTGTTGTGAGCGAGCGTGGTGTGTGTGAGCGAGGTGTGTGTGTGAGGAGCGTGTGTGTGTAGAGAGCGAGTGAGTCGTGTGTGAAGAGCGAGCGAGCGGGGTGTGTGTGTGAGCGAGTGTGTGTGTGGCGAGGTGTGTTGTGTGTGTGGTGTGAGCGAGCGAGGAGTGTTGAGGTGCGCGAGAGTGTATTTGTGGTAAATATGTGAGGGGGGCTGGGGGCGAGGGGGAAAGAGGGCGAGGGGGAAAGAGGGCGCAGGGGGGAAAAGAGGGCGAGGGGGGAAAGAGGGCGTAGGGGGGAAGAGTGGCGGGGGAGAGGGGGAGGGAAGAGAGGGGGGAAAGGGGTCGAGGTGGAAGAGGGCGAGGGGGAAAGAGGGCGAGGGGGAAATAGGGCGAGGGCGAAGGGGGGGGGAAAGAGGGGAGGGAAGCGAGGGGGGAAAGAGCGTGGGAGTCGAGGGGGAAAAGGTGCGGGTGCGAGGGAAGGTGGGGGAAAGAGGGGCAGGGGGGAAAGAGGGGAGGGGGGAGAGGGAGGGGGAAGGCGAGGGGGGAAAGAGGCGATGGGGGAGGGGGATCAAGAGGCGAGGGGGAGGAAGGGAGGGGGGAAAAGAGGGGAGGGGGGAAAGGAGGGCGAGGGGGAAAGTGCAAGGGGGCGAGGGGGAGGGGGAGAAGGGGCGCAGGGGGAGTGGAAGAGGGGAGGGGAAGAGGGGGA
>BOPP01000067.1:2063079-2082395 GCA_017312745.1 Gryllus bimaculatus | reverse complement strand
GGGGAAGGGGAGAGAGAGAGGGGTGAATGAGTTAGATTGAGTGGAGTTTGACTGAGTGGGATTAGTGATTGTAAGAGAGCCTCTGAGAGGCACAGTAATTTGTTTTTAATTGTTTTTTTTTAATTTGATACATGTGGTTAATACTTGAAACTTAGTATTGTATAAATCTATTGACTTATCAGCAATTGCATAAATATATACAGTATTTACAAATGGTCTCCACAAATACAAGGAAAACTATCTGAAAAGCAAAAAAGGAATCTTTCTATACAATTGACAATTGAAGTAGATTGCATTAACAGGCTCTATATCCTACATTCTACCTATTGAGAAAATGTAAGAACAATTTACAATGACCAAGTCAGGAGATTGAAATCAAGTATATACAAAACACAAGAATTATTTCTTTTTCAGAATCACTAAAAAAAGAATAAATTGATAAACACTTTTAGGCTGTAATAAAACAATGAATACAGATAGACGAAGCTTATAATGAATATTCTTAACTTTTGCCAAACAGTTTGTAACAGATTATCTCCAGGTCTCCTATTAATATAACACTTTTTATTTTTTTTAACAGTATCTTCATGTAGGTAATATTTGGTAAAATCTCTAAGAATAGTAGTGTGTTTGAATTTATTAAGTTGAATTTTTATGGAAATAAATTCATTTATATTGCCTATATTTCTTCATAGATGACAAAAGAGTTTGTTGTACTTTTGTAAAAAATTATAAAAACTCAATGCAACATTTAGGGAAGTAAAAAGTACCAATTGCAATCTTGAGGCAAAAAAAGAGAAAATCTCAGCATGTTTTGTTGGTAGACTAAAATCACCAAAATCAACATTTATATACAAAGAGAAAATATTAAAATACAAACAACCTGAATTCACTTTTTTTCTTTTTTTCTTCTTTACAACCTCTAGGTCTCCGTTTTGTTCAAGTAACTAATCATAAGAATAGTGGTAATATCAATAGTAATAATAATAACAATAACAACAATAATAATAATAATAATAATAATAAAAATAATAATAATAAAAATAATAAAAATAATAAAAATAATAAAAATAATAATAATAATAATAATAATAATAATAATAATAATAATAATAATAATTTACCCACTTCATAACTAAGGGAAATTGAAATATTACAGTTCTCTGAACTATACAAGAAAGTTTTGGGCAGTTGGTTATCAAGAGCGGAATTACATAAAATCATAATGAAAAAAATTAAAGTAACAATATTATTTCAAAAACATGTATTGTCTGGAAGAAAGTTCTGCAAATTTATTGACTGATCTTTAACAAACGTTCTCATGCTATTGGTACAATAAAGCTTATAAGAAACATCAAATACTTCAATTTCATTTGTTGGTACAATGTTGTATATGAAAAGGGTCAGAACACACAAGGTTGCTAACACCCAACAAATGGAATCTTGCACCAGAGATTTTACAGAATTTACATGAATACATCCATGCAAGATAAATTAAACGAAAATCAAAATACAATTATTGACATATAAGACATGAATTCTCACCTCTTGTATTCTGTATATTTGGATCTATACCATTTTGCAATAATAATACAGCTACTTCCTTATGACCACGATATGCTGCACAATGAAGACATGAATTTCCCTGAGCATCTACACAATTAATACTGGGCGGATGTTCGTCTTTAAGCTGCAAGAGAAAGAAAATAATAACTATATCTTTTTGATTTAAGTATTTGTTAATTTTACAAATTAGACAGCTCAATTACAATTGTCAGTGAACTGTAAGAGAAGAAAATAAGTGACAAGCGGTAAAAAGAATGTAGAACATTTTTTCACATGAAGATATTATAAATTTACAAATCTAATAAGAAACAAATTTAAAACATTTTGCTGTTGATAAAAAACCTAACAGACATGATTAGCAGTTTCACAGACACAAGCTCCCTTTAAAAATTCTGAGGAAAGGAAAACTATAAGACTTTTTTTTCAAAACTTTTCTGTGTAAAACTTAAATATGTAGAACAAAATTTAAATGAAAGAGGAAAACAGACTTTATTGACAATTTGCTCTGAAATTAAAGTCAAGAGATTGAAAGGAGTGTCTAAAAATTATGATTTCATCACCATTGTATAATTAACACAAATTGTACCTATCATGAGCTGAAACATTGTTCTTATTACACAAACGTTTTTCCAAAAATTCTTACCTACAATTCACATGGTACTGTTCAAAGTGACCACTTGTTGGAACCTAACTCACACTCTCATAAAGGAGCAAATGAACAATGTTTGAGGTTCCAAGCTAAAGCTAAAATATTTTTGGGCCTGAATCTGCCCCTGACTTCAGTACACTGACGCTGGCCCCCTTAAATCTAAAAAGAATATATAGAAAACTTTAATTTTTTACTAGGAGCAGAATTTGTGACTAGGTACTAGTAAATGTACATCCATTTAAGACACATGAGAAACCATCTCTTCTGTGTTTTTCAACTATTTATAAATATAGTACCTACAACCTTCTGGCTTAGGAATAATGTAACACCTTACAAGCGGGCGATGGTGTAACGGTTGGCGTATTGGACTGTTATACCCAAATTGGCAGGTTCAAACCCGATAGAAGCCGTGGATTTTTAAAGGCGAAAAAATCCTTCGTACGCCTTCCTTCGGAAGGGAAGTAAAGCCGGCTGTCCAATGATAATAGATTTACTTGCATGTAAAAGATCCAAGCTAAATGACGCCTCTGGGTTAAATTCAAAATCGCCTGTTTCTCGCCCACGAAATACCTCCTTGCTCTGCTACTTGGTGAAACGAGCGTAGCGAAATTTGGGTGGTCAGACGGAAGAGCGGCCACTCTCGCCACGTAAAATAAGACAATTCAATTCAAATGTAAGAATTATTATATGTATAGTAACTAGTGGAGTTAAAACAACACTCACTTTCTCCCTCGTATACTTTTCATGCAAAATTACCCAAAAAGCACTCAAGTTTTCGAAAAATTGTATGTAACCTTATTTCAAAATTTATCTTCAAGGAAAAGATTTCACTACGGGGAAAAAAATCTCTGCCTTCAGTATTTTAGTTGTAGGAAGACTCTGAACAAATTTTGATTTTTGCAATTTTAGAAAAAAATTGTGTTTTTAACATGGGACCTGCACTATTCACATTATCCAACGAAAAACTATAATCAAAAACGATGGAACATTTTTTTCGAAAATTTGGAAGATGTCCCAGGGGCCTCAAGTAAAGTGGCCCCGAAATTGAAAAACACATTATATGTTACTGTGGGACTTCCCCTATTGAATGAAGTGAGTGTGGTCACGATGTGTCAAAATGTCTGAGAGCCATGTTTAACACTGACGATTCAAGCAATGACACTTCGAGCGATAACATACTTGAACACTCGTAACAAGAGCAGCTCCCACACTTCCTCAGATTCACAGACGAAATGTGCAGAGTGATAAAGAGGAAGGCGTCACGTTTTACTTCGATGTTGGTTACTGTTTCACACGGTAATAAATATTTCCGCCATTTTAACACAGTTATTTTTCACTTTTTACGCTCATAAAAATTAATGTTTTCCTGTTTTCCCGAAAACTATAATTTTCAACGGGATTTTTTTTTGCCCAAAAGGCTCTGTAGATGTGGCCGTGTTGGACGCACCCGGCCGAAATAAATTATCTACACTTTAATAACAATCCTACAACTTCCTCGCGAATCGTAAACATACTAAACTTATTCCAAAAAAACTCCTACTAAACTAATACCGATCCAAATAAAATTATTTTTAAACAACAAAATATCGTAATTCTAAAAACACACATAAATCTATGACTACTCGATTTTAATAATACACCTGCCAATACCATAAAAGAGAAGAGTCCATGGCGGCGGAGACAGTAAGGACGGGAGAGAGTAAGCAAACCGCCTAATAATGTCACCACTAACATTTAATACTGATCCCCTCTTTATATACACGAGAAAAACGCCAAACTCTAGACTGAAGTGATTTAATGTTTTCTTTAATCGAACTGTTGTGGTTAAATTGTCTTCGCGAAAACTTATAAAATATTACAACGTGAGTACCTATTTGTTTCTCGTCTATTCTCTTCTCTCTGAAAACCAAATTAATATTTAAAACACTTCTCGTATTTATCGCTATAGTGACGTTAGAATAACGCTTGATTCTGTGTCTCAGAATATGATACTTCAGAGTGTGTAGAGCGGCTGATATTTGTCAATTTTTGTAAATACACGTGTGATGTGTAATTTCACAACACGAGATTTCTCATGTCGCGTTTGCCCCTGGTTGGTAGGCAACTCGTCGTTCTCTGGTGTTTCGCGGGTATACGAAATCCGGTATATGAGTTATTCATACTTTTGCGAGTATGGAACAGAAAAGAGCTGATTTTCTCCAGAGAGATGTATACATCTGTAACTTCACTTTTGAAATATCCACCGTTTCCAATTAAATAACTTCGTGTATGAAATGATCTAAAGACCCATACCACATTGATTTTCTGCATTTCATACGTAGCTGAACGGTTGTTCCACGACCGATAAGTAATTATCGGTCAACGACGCATTATGTCTATTCTGCACTTAAGCATATCGCAAAGGCAAAGAAATCAAAATTGCACTGTAGACTTTGTGATCACTTGAAAACAAAAAACGCGACGCACACAAAACATGCCGATACACCTCAGCACCTCCACACAAAATAAGCGAAAAACCAGTTATTTTGAGATAAGAAAGCTTCAATATTTTTATTTGGCCTGAAGTGTGGAGATACTGAGTTTTTACGCTAGAGAAATTATTGTACATACTAAAGATGTTCTCGAATAAGTCTGGTTTACAGGTGTACATTGGTGGAATAGCCCATAGTACGAATGGTATGGGCTATTGGTGGAATATTGTATTCACAATAGTGCATACAAGCATTTTTGAAAAGAATGCTCGTTACCGTCTTTTGGTATGGAGCAGCCTCCATGTCATAATACACATATTTCTAAAATATCCCAAGTATTTGGAGCGTCTAAAATTAATTCACAGATACGCATACATATACTTCATTTTACAATAAAAGATTCATCTCGAGCACATGTCAAGCGGTTCGACACTCACAATCCGTATAAATGAATAAAATAAAAGAAAGGTTTGAATATTCCATGCCAATGAAGGCAAACAACTACGGCTTCTGGTACCAAATCGGCCCTTTCAATCGTTGAAGGAGTTTTTGAAGATGTTACGAGTATACTTTTGAACAATGAAAATTTTATACAGTATTGTAGGAATTATCGGAACTAGTAAATAAAGAAGAGCTGCATCATTAGTATGTTCAAGAAAACGAGCAACGACAGGACCAAGTTTACTTATTTATCAGGAGTGCAATTATGCCTATTTGTCCATGAGTTACGTTCAATTTGTTTCATTTTTCCATTTCGGAATAATTTTAATTTTGAGAAATACGAGCATACATTTTTCACTCAAGGCATACATTCGATGACGTCATATTCTTTTTGAACCGAAACCTTCGTTATAATAACGAATAATAACGACTTCACGAATGTTACGCCTGAACGTGACGTTCTTAATTAGACCAATTTTAGTGGGCTTTGCTTTGACTACTAATGATCACCATAGTGACTTAGAGGATAAGAAAACATGAAAGATATCGATCAAATTGCAAAGCGGATATTAGATGAGAAAACAATGCCTATTTTATTTCCAAGCAAAAGTGAATACACACGCGAGATAATATAATATTTATAGTTCTTGGAAAATGGTAAGGCGAATCACGACTAATTCAGAGGAGTTTTTGCTTGTATACTTATCAGGAAGGGTAAATACCACTAATGTTCATATTTTTAGTATTTGTAATTACACCGAATATGTTTTACATCTATACATTCAATTTATTCGTGTTACATATTTTATGATGTTCCGGTAGACACCAACGTGTCAAACCAACATCCTTTTCGCAGTACTTATCTATGCTGAAGACGTTGCGTGTAAAAGACAATACTGATATTTCATAATCCAAAGCGAAGTCTAAGTATGATAATATTCTCCACTTTCAGTTATTGTACTTTGTATATTAATATTTCTAGAAATAGTACTAATTAAGAATTTGTACGTAAATATTTCATATTGATGATCTATATAGTGTGTGATGAGTATTTTTTTGATTTGTGAGCACATTGACTTAATTACGGGATTTTTACCTTCAGTTGTTATTGGTAGTTGTGAAGTTTCAATTCCACGCGTGTAATTAATAAAGCGATAATAATTTTTCGTGAAATTAGTCATTTTAATTTACTGAATGAAAAAATGGCCAAAAAGTTCCCATTTAATTAACTTGGAAAAGTAAATTGAGACATTTCATTGGTTGATGCGACAACGTATTGTCAACAGACTTCATTTAATTTCTTGAATATTGTAGTATACAATATTATATTTGTAGAATAAGTGTGTGAGAAAGAAAGTGTAATGGAACATACTAAGCTAAACGTGATGAATTAATGAAAAATTAAAGATATGGATACAGATGAAAGCACTGTTCGGGTGGTGCAGTGGCACTGCGTCGGCGCCCTTCCAATCATGACGTCCTCCACAGTACAAGGATTCCATGTTCCAGGATTCAACTCTGTACGAGTGACAAAAGAAACTAAAGCGTGGAGATTGCAACACTTAATTTCGTGCTTTTTTTTTTTACTGAATTTAACCTACAGTGTTTGTAATTATATCACATGACCAAACACATCGTTTCAGGGGGTTATGACACGCGGAGTTTTTCCCACGAAATAGGGTGCCTGATTCAATGTGATCATAATTTGTTTATAAAGGAAATCTGTAAACATACAGAATACAAATAATTAAGGATGCTCAAGTCACTTAAATGTTTGGCGTGTGTATATACTCGTATATTGACTCCAATACTGATCATTCGTTAATTGCTCTTGCAGTAATAAAATCATATTCGGAGAGTGCGTATGGATTCCAATGAAAAGAACACAAACAGTGTCTGAGAATTAAAATATTCTTATATCGATTTGATGTTATTTTTTTCTACATATAATAGGTAACATTTTGATAAAAAATTGTACTTCACGAAAAATCATTTCTACGTATACGATAATGTAAAATTATTCAGGCGAAAAGTGAGTCTTATTTGGGTTTAATGTGCAAACGCATCTTTAATCGTGCACTATATTGTATCCCCGATCTTAAATATACGTAAGATTTCTACAGAACACAGAGAACCAATTCCAGATAATTTTCCAATTTAGTAATTCATAATACGACGCTGCTCTTAAGTTTAATGTATCATGATATCAGCGAAGTATCGAAGAGAAGGGTATTTTGGGCGAAGCTTGGGCGGGAGAGATAAGCTAATCCGATAAAGTCATTCACAAATGTGCACGCTCCACGAAAAAAAGGTTGAGAGCGATTATCACAGCTATGTGAATTTCCTTGTAACACTATTTTTACCCTGTTCCAAGAAAAAAACAAAGTTAATTGCCTGAACAAAAGTGCCAACGTTTATTTCCATTGCAAAGACCAAGAGACATACTAAGATACCAAGGGAATTATTGAGTAGAATAATATGAAATAGTGACTAGTTTCTAAATATTAGTACCCGGGAACGAAATAATAAGAGAGGTATGTCGCATTTACATTGGGTAGCCAAGTTGGACATTCAAGTACTAGATGCAAATATTGTTAAGTGAATATTGGAACTTAGAAGTGTTCGAGGCCGAGAGAAACAGTAAATATGGGACACTGGAGAATACTAGGACAAAATGAACCTAGCTGTGATTTAGGACGTGGACGTTTATAGAATACAAATTTTTATTTTGGATGCGTCATTTGACGAAATACAAGATGGACAGCCAACAGTGACAGATTAATGAGGCTTAGGCGTCGAGTCAAGATACGTGACGGACGAAATGAAGGCGACACGTTTCATCGGAGCCGTAGTTTTGGCAGAAGATATTGTGTGGCCGTCGCGAGCACATGTAAAACTAGTTGGTCTTAGTCGCGAGAATTTAAGATATTTAGTCGCCGTCGCAAGCACACGTAAAGCAAGTTGGTCATGTTAGTAGTTCAGCAGATTGGTTTAGTTATCATGATCGGAAGCAGTCTCGAGCCAAGATGTTCACCTGAGACATTCGCGAATAATTAATTTATGTGAATAGAGTAAATTGCTTCATGTTATATTTAGGATATTAACTTGAACATCATTTCAACATCAAGAAAGAAGACCAGAAGATTACTGGTGGTCGACGGGATTCTTCGATAAAGATTCTTCACATCGGCAGTTTGGGCTATTGATTTCACAAATTGTAAGCGCCACGAAAAATTTCTCGCAAGGTAGCCAAATCAGATAATTTTTTCATCGAAAAATAAATTGTTTTCAAAGAAATTATAAGACAATTTATTAAAGTAAAGCTCTTTAAATTTAAAAAATCCATATTCAATTTGACACCATGCCAAATACTTTATAAAGCAAAATGTCGTAAATAAGGCATGAAAATAGCAACATTAAATAATGTAACTGTGTTATCGAATCATGAAAGCTGACTTTTATTAATAGATAGACTCCGCAGATCAACCATCCTGCGTTGTTCTTAACAGAATAAATTTTCAGCATTTACTTAGTCCGTGCTGGATGGGACGATGGCCCACAAAAGTAATATTTAATTGCAAAGAAGTGCGAGTCTGGCATCAATATTTAACTAAGATCAATAGTTTCAAGCACTTACAAGTTCAGAATCGCAAACATATTTCAGATAGGTTTGCACAATATCGGCCAAATGGTAAAGTTAAATGTCGAGATTTTAAATTCGTTACAGATTTGTCGTGCCCAACGTGGGGCGCACTGTGTTAATAATAAATACGCGAGTTTTTAAAACTTTACAATTATTACTTTAGCAATGGGCAATTTCATCGCCTTAGTTTCATAGTCATATGTAAGTTTCAAACCAAATCATTATCAAACGAGAAGAAAAGATAATGGGGGAACAATGACATTTGGCAATCTATTTACTGTGTATGTATGTTTGTATGTATATAAAGGAGGTACGAATTTTTCCACAGCACAGCGAGTACTCTCGCTATAGCTCGTGCTGTAAGTTAGGAATTGTTTCGCCACCTTCAGGAGCCGAACGAACGAACGAAAGAATGTTTTATTCCCCCTATCGTACAGTAACGCATATTGTGTTACTCTGTAATTTTTCTACGCCAAGACATTTTCTCGCAAGTGCAATGACTTATCATCTGGTCTCAATCCGTTCTTATTTTTTTTTTTTTGGTTCTTCTCCTCGCTTCAGGCCATGACCGCCTCCCACGCTGGCCAGATGTTTTCTAAATCAGTGGCATGGGCCATACGAGAGGTCATCAACTCTACACCCGTCCGTAATGATCGGAATGGGCGCAGGATGGAGAAGGAAGGATTGCAAGCTCCTCGTAATCCGTTTCCTTGGGTGCTGCTCCGACAATCACCTGGAAGCAATCGGGCAAACGTCGAAAAACCTTGTTAGAAGCACCAACGATTTCGATCCTGGCAGGCACCAAAAACTCGATTATGATACACACATGTGGCAAATCTCCGGTCACTTGCGAGGACCTCCCAATCGCTGGTACGCCCGAGCCGCAAGGAGCCCTACCCTAAGGCTCGCCTCTACCGGCTTTGTAATTCGTCCAATCACTAGAAAAAGTGCCAAAATCACTTATTCAGAACCGAAATATCTCACAGGCGGCTAATTGGCTACAGATTTCGTTCTTGCCTAGCTGGAATCAGCAACGCAATGGAGCTTCAGTTTTCATGATTAATCTGTTCGCGAAAGTTTGGCAAAAAGCGAACGTATGAAAATGAGTTATTTCTCATTGTAAAAAACGTAAATGTAATTAATGCGTTCGAGGCACCCAAAAGTATTCATACAAAGTTTTTTATCACGAATTATATCGTGTTTCTCGCCTTCTTTGTTAAAGATTTGGTTCTAGGAGCATTGGTGGCTTAATTAGCACTCACTGACAATCAATAGTACAAATAATGGGGTGCGCACACTATCGAAACTTTTCTTCGTCTTAGTCTCGTCAAATTCAGAATGAGAGTACTGCAATGAATTGACGAATTGCAATAATGTAGGTACTAGTCACTAACAGTGGCGTAGCAAGGTTTCACCCAAGCTGCATTATAATTCATGACAAGAGACATATCTCATTGCTTTACTTGCAAACTCTTTCTTTTGCAAAAAGCTACGTTTCAGCAGGTTCCGAATTGATCTCAAAGTCTCGCAACCGTCCACGGGAACTGTACAATTCATCTCTAAAATCATACTATTTATTTCCCCATCAATAGCCCCCATGTAAATCTTATGAACCAGGGAATGTGTATGATGGGAACTGAGAACATGAGGATCGCCATATTGCCATTTCTCAGTTCTACAGGTCCAGGATACCCTTTCGATTATGTGACAATTTTTACGACTTTTGCTCTGCAGATTGGCACCAAACAAAGCATTTATTTTATTTATTTACGTCAAAAACAGTTGAAAGCTATGTATAACGTGCTATGGGGAGAAGTTAATTTGAAGTTACATTTTTGTCCAGAAGCAAAACAAGTGGCCATCTCAGCATTTGCTCGAGTATCAGGGGAGCTGGACGAAAACCTGATCGAGATGGGGTTCATTGATCCAGAAGGTGAAGTACAACACTTGTTAAGGTTCTTTACAATTATACAATCCAAATGGTATAAAATACATTAAATATTGTTAAAATGAATATTACTTTCCTTTTGGATGCTCGGTATAGCCTCTAATTGTATAGAAACAGTTGTGCAGCAGAAAATATTTTACTTGGGACTTAAAACTTTTGTAACGAATTTAATCGTTTAATGTCATCTGGCAAGATGTAAAATAATGTACGTGTATTATATGTGAATTTTTTGTAGTGAGCTGTTGGTACTGTCACCTGATGAATATGATTACTACATAGAGTGTTGTAGTTAGAGACAACGGCGTTTGCTGAAAATATATTCCCGCCCTTAAGTAAGTCATTTTTGACAAAAACCACTGACTCATATATGAAGAGACAATACCTAGATGAATAAAGAGAGGCTTACAAGAATCACGTGGGTGGGATTTACTTATTATTCGTACAATTCGTTTTGTACAAAAGTCTGGGAACTATAAGATGTATTTCCCCAGAATATTATGCCATATCTCAGGCGGGATTCGCGTAATATACACAATCACGCGCATATCACCACGCCACCTGCATTAATCTTAAAGAGATATTTGGCATTACATTGGTGTTCCTTACTCCTGACGTGTGCTCACAAGATTCTCATCTGATAGAATAAGCCCTCTATAGAACCAAGAGAAAGTAAAAACGTAAAAGTTCAATAGACCAGCTTTAGATCAAAGTAGCAGAATTACGACCCGCACAGCCATTAGTGCTTCTACGACTTCATTTGTTGCACTCCTACTCGCAAATGCAATAATGCATACAAATCACCGGCAATGTAAATATTAACATGATAAGTGTTTCAAAAAACTACATTTCTGAAATTTCTGGAAAATCAAATTATTACATCAAATTGATGCCATGTTATTCCGTGCATTTAGCTTTTAACGTTTAAAACCAAAAAAAAAAAATTAAGTCATTTTCCAGAAAATGGTGTTTGAGCGTTTCCGACAATGCGGAATTTCGAGATAATTTTCAAATAAAACTTTCAAGTTTTCAAACTTTATAAGACATCATTTGAAGCACATGTATTCACAAATATAATAATGTTTGAGGTATTTAAAAAAAATAAATGGGTATTCATTCCAAGAAAATATCGTTTTTGCTAGGTTAGTAAAGACGCACTTGGTCTCTCAGCAACAAATCATCTAAACAACGCGTCCATAGCAACAATCATTAAAATGCTTGAGTCCATTAAAAATATGTTAGCGGACTTTCGCGTTTATATTTCATCAGTGCTCATAAATCTTGGGGAAAATATGACGTTAATACGAATAAATTAAACAACTGTCGTAGAAAGATGTACCCCGTATATATTCCTTTCTCTAGTAAATTATCCACGGTCAAATATACAAGTTGTCTACAGAAAGGACCAAATACTGAAAAACTAAGAATGACCTTCAAAAGCAAGTATAAGTCATCGTCAGTCTTTTGCAAGAACTTCATTACTTGCTCTTTTGTGAAACCTTCTGATTTTTTAGGATTGTAACCTTCAGATTTTTTCTTTACAAATGCAATGAATTTATAATACCTATATTCAAATGAATTTAAAAAAATTAGTCTTCAGAATTTACTATTATTTTTAATTGTATGGAATGAATAACTTACGTGGTCAGTCTTCTCATGTGTTTTTTAACATTTTTAAGCATACTAAAGTATGACCAGAAACTAGTTGGTTTTAATATTTATTGTTCCTTCAAAAATGGTAGTATAATCTCTTCGTTAATAATAGTATAAGCTCTATATACGGAGTAACATACGTAGTATAGGGAAAGTTCTGTAATGTTGCGGAAAATCGATTTAAAGATTTTAACGGAAATAGAAGTTTTAGTGTGCCCTGACATCAGAAAAGTGTTTTTTTTTGTTTTTGTTTTTTTTCAAATCGTCCGTCCGTCTCGTGTCTGTATTGTTAAAATGTTAAAATAATATTTCTAGTCTACAATTAAGAAACCGAAAAATTAAGAAAATGTCAAAAAAATGTACATTGGTTGGCGATAGATGGTAGCCGGCAAGAGTATGTGGCAAGTCCGAGAAGCTAGCCGATACCAAAAGAAATAGTAAACTAATACGGGAAGGTCTATGCCATTCTGTAGCACTAGTAGTTCTATATCAGTTCCCCCACAATGAGTTTTTTTGTCGAAAAATCGCTGTATTTTGGAGCAGCATTACATAACTTGCTCTATATTACGAATATAACTCTGTATATACGTGCGTATAAGAGACATTAAAAACGACCCTTAGATTCATACTTATATTTACATACGAAAACCTTCTAACGTTATGTTGTATTTTGCCTCCCCTCTCCCCAGTTTGATTTTTTTATACACATTAATGTCCAACTAAATTTGAGTTCGTAGTAGCTAACATGTATACGGTAAATGATTAACATTTACTTCACGTTCGTTGGCGATTTTATTCGTTTATACTGAACTATTTCAAGCGCCTCTGAAAGTAAGCTCTACGCAACCCGCCGCACCCTAAAGTATTAAGCGCGTCTTCGCCGCATATTCTGTCCCTGCATCTGTCAAACTCAGGGCGAAATTATTTCTTGTACGTGATCTCGAACAAGTAAATTAAATTTCTCCAAGTCAGTGTCAGGGCGAATGCATGACCAAACTTGAGGGAGAATGTTTTAACAATAGCATACTTGACAACCATGTCCAAACCAGGACACAGAACAAACCCATACTAGCGAGAGTCTTTCGTCTATTAAAATTTTTGCCGAGCGTAGAGTAAAACATGATTAACAATCATGTGGCCAGCAGCGTGTGAAGTGTAATACATTTCAAAAGCGAAGCATTGCCGGGACCACTAGCTACAAATAAAACTGAATGAAATATTTCGCTAGTCACAAATGGAAATTATAATGCAGTAGAAATGACAAATTATCTGCACACACAATAAAGTATTCCCCTTTCAAATATGGCTGGACTAGTTATTTTCTCGCCCTTACTTCCGAAGAAGAAAGTATTGTTATAATCGTACGCCTGAATAGGGTGAATTTAGGGCGGAAAAACTCACATTGCCGGGGCCTGGTAACGGAAAAGTGAAAATAAATCTTGTTTCTACATGTAATAAATTACTTCCTCTAACACATGTAGTCATGTAAGTCTTGCAAGTCCTTGTCACCCAAAAATTCATTGACGGCAAAACGTCTGTCCGTCCATGGTCAGCGCAAACGTCAGACTCTCAACGAAAACTGTTTGGCCGATTATCTCCAAAATTTATATTCCTCTTTGATTTAAATTAACCCCAGTCCCGCCGAGATTTAAACGGAAATATCGACTTTGAGGGTTGTTTTATTGAATATTTCTAAAATTTCCCCAAAAATGGATCCATTATTTTCAATTAAAATTTGTCATCGGATAGCGTAAAAATCGCTTAAGAGGTCGCTGTACAGGTCTCATTATCGTTAAAATCTCTAATATTTCGAAAATTCCAAAACTTCACATTTATTTGGCATCTTCCTACTACTACAATATTGAGGATTTGGTTTTTTTCTGAATGAAATCTGTACCTTAAAGACAGATCTTGATATAAAGGTCATGTACAATTTTTCAACAAAATTGAGTAGTTTTCATGTATTGTTTTGTAATATACGGGCAAATACGTTTTTTTAAACTTTTTTCAAAAGATATTCTTTAAATGCAAAATTTTAACATTTAAAAATTACATAATTAAAAATGTAGGTATTAACCTTTACATATCAGTTCTTTAAAAAGAATCATGTACACTTTTTTGAGAAAACAAGTCTTTTTTGTGTATTTGAGCTCCAAATTCATGCATTACATAAAATGCATACATTCCATTTTTCCCCCCCTCAGATGGAAAAAGGATTGGTTAAAGGAATAACACAGGTCTCACTTACACATTCTTTGAATTTTTAAAAATTGCGAATTTGGAAATAACCCAAAAAAGGATTTCTTGTAGCACCACTATTGTTTTTTTGTAGTGTTAAAGTACTTCAGAAGGCTCTACAGGATCTCTGAATATTTATTGTAACTTCCTTAAACCCTTGGTAAATAATCAAAAACAAATGAGAACCCTTCATAAAATTTAGACATAAAATAGAAATAATCCTTTGAATCCTTCTGCACACTTCTTACATTGAATAAATGCATTTTCCACAAAATCAATTTCATCATATTTTTTAAAATAAATTAAATGGGTTGAAATCAATGAGTAAACCTATCTATATCCATCTATAGTGAATCCATCTATCAATATCTATTAAATAAATTCTGGACTTAAAAAACTACAAATTATTGGCTTTAAAAGTTGAAATGAAACAAAACGCATCAATGCAGAATAATAAATCCTCAAATTGTATAATTTAGAAAATTTCTAACAAGGTGTTCATAGGGGTAAAAGAATGTGGAAAATATTCATCCCTGAAGGGTTCTATTACACTGGCAGATCCAGGTGGGGGGCCCCCCCAAAAGGCCAAGAGTTTTCAATTACATTCCTTTATTTGGCAAAATTGTTTTAAACATTTGTTTGAATTATGAAATTATTTAAACAATAATATTGTGTAGTATCATATCTACAGTATATAAATAATATACAATAAAATAACAAATATGTTTATTATTTAACAAAAATATATGATGACCCCTCTCTCCCACCAAATGATCAGCTGGATCCACATCTGCTCCACAACAGGAGCAAATATGTCTCCTCTGCTGACTGCTGATTACTACATGAAGTTATTAAAAAACTCCATAAATTTATTTTGAGGTGTGATAAAATTAGTGACTGTTACAAAGAACAATTTTATAAAAGCATAGCTGGTTGTTACCAGGTTAATCCTGACTTTGAAACCCATTCAAGCAAATTATTTACACAAAACCAGCAATTGATGTGATATTTAAATGCAACATTTAAGTTATGGATTCAACCTCTCAGTTATGGATTCAATGACAATAATTAGAAAATGTGAATAACAAAACAGGAGAATAAATAATGTGGCATTGGAATGAAAGTTTTCACAAATATATTCATGGATTCACTTCAGGTATACTTACCAACTTGTTCATTATTTCAAGATCTCCTTCCCTCGCTGCAGCTAGAAGCTCCTCCTCTTTATGTCTTGCTTCTGTTTTTTCAGCAGCCAATAATAATTTGGCAACATCCTCACTTTTTGCTACATCTCGTGGTGTCTGCCCTTCACCATTTATTATAGCAACATCTGCATTATGTTGCAGTAAGAGAAGGACTAAATCCTGAAAGACATAATAATATATTAAAATTGCCCTTCCTGAACTGTCAACCTGTTCTTCTCTTCAAAACATTGCTTTGCATCATGCTGCATCCTTGCAATAAGTTTATAAATATGCTTAACAACCCATTGTTTCTCTTTTTTATTTCAAAAATTAAAATTACTTCTCTTCCAATGAATGCAGCTCTGTGAAGGGGTGTGTCACCAGCATCATTCACGACATTGACATCAGCACCATGTGACAGCAATAATTCCACCACACCTTCATGGCCAAAGTACGTAGATAAATGCAGAGGAGACCATCCTAAATTGCTTTTGCTTTTACCTATTAAAAGATAAAACAGTAAATATTTAATCTGCTTTTTAGTTCTGTAATCTATGCTTATATAATAATTACCTTTACAGCTAATGTCAAGTTCTATTTTGTTTTCTTTCCTAGCTATCAATAATTCTTGAACCATTTTTATATCTCCATGTCTTGCACTATACAGCAATATCTCTTGAAGTTCTTTAGCGGTGCATTCACCTGTCATTTTCTTCACCAATTGCGCATTGCTGATCAAAACAAACCAGCACTGCGGAGATCACCTGGGGATCACACTAACACAACTTCATCGCAATAACTAGCCCGCCACAGGATGGCGAAACTAATTGCTCATCTGTTTCACACAGAAATGCACCGTGTCCTCAAATTGCCTCGTACAATATTTACCCACTGCTTTACTCATTACACACACTGCAGATACATGACATCTGCACGACACAACTTACGCAGATTCCATAACCTTCCTTCTGACTCTGTGCGTCTCGTTCGACACTGTTCCGACTGTTCCGCACTATCACTTCTCCCACTCTTTTCTCAGACCCTTCTACTTCTTCTCTTTCTTGTCAATTTGACTATCTACGTTTTCCTTCGGCATTGCCAACATTCCTGCAAGTGGAGAGTTACTGTTCTTATTTAATAATTAACTGTCTATTACATAATTTAGAACTAATTAGAGGATTACCGTGTAATACTAATTTTCATGTATGAATGTATCCCCAACATCGATAAAGACAATTCGAAAAGTATCTACTAACCACTTTCGCATAATGGGATCAACATGTTTGTTAAAAATTTCGTTTCAGTTTTGCTGAAAATATCGCCAAAAAGGTCCCAGTTAAGGAGCCGTCCATAAATTGCCTATCGCAAATTTGGAGTATTTTGAAAACCCTCTCACCCTCTGTAAGGTATTAATAACGCATCAGTAATATCACGCGTTATTGTAACAATTTGTACTTCATAACTTTCTAATTTATTTACATTTAAAATTTAATTTAATACCGGTATTTTAAGAATTTAGTGTAAAACTAAATAAACGAAATTATTTCTTCAAATATTGAAGAAAAACGGCGATGAGAAACGTTATGCTAACACCCCACCATCCTTACTATCACATTTAACGCTGCATCAAACCCCTCCCCCTTTTTAGCACTAATTAATTTACGGACGACACCTGAAAGACAATTACTCGATATTGCAGTAAATATTAACGATGTTTGTCAAAATATTTGTATTGCCCGCAGAAAATTATTTCTAAGAGTAAACACTCAATAGGGCGGGCTTCCAATTAGATACAATGATGACCATGTTTAATTTAACCAGATTATAATGATGATGACGATGATGATGATGGATGATGATAATAATAATTATTATTATTAATATTTTAATTACAGCAACAACAACAATTTATTAAGCAAAGGTCCAAGCACAGATCCTTGTGAAGCACCTGTGGTAATTGAATAAAAATTTGATTGAACTTTGAATACAAAATTTTCAGTTTGGCAGAAAATCTCTTTACATTGCTTACATACTGTGAAGCATGATCTAATGAGGTCATTAATGCCTTATTTAATAACAATATAGTTTTCTCAATAGTTTATCACGAGATACGCTGTCAAAGGCCTTTGAAAGATCAATGAATGTACCCTCCGTTTCCTATTTCATTCCAAATTTCCAATAATTTCATGTACGATTTCAACAACAGCAGGGGTGGTAGAGAAGTCCTTCCTGAAGCCATGTGTTATTTATTAAGGATAGTATTATTATATTCCAGGAAACAATTAAGTTATGCTGATATAACTTTTTTTATAGTGTTTGCTAAATACTGAAGTTATGGTTGCAGGTCAACAAATTGCTCACATCCTGTGAATTTTTATTCTCAGCAAATGGTCTCAAAATACTTATTTTTGGGTATTCTAGAATAGTGAATACAGATAGAGATGAAGTTATTAAATTAACTAATATGTTAAAATCAGGCTTGCACTTTGTAAAAATGATAGAAAATATTTCATTAATCCCAGATGAACAACTATTTTGAAAGGGATTTATCAGTGGATTAACTTCAGTACTAGCATTTGTGTGATAGAGAAACATAGATTTTGCACTTCCAGAAGACAAGGGATTTCCATTATTGCTGCTTACTATGTGCTGCTTTAATTTTTAAGAAATAATAGTTAAAGGTCCTAAAATATCAAAAGAATTACCAACAATCATGCATTCATATAGCAGATGTATGTTTTTGTGAGTCTGAGTTGTCCCATTGTCATTATATTCCAGTATGTTTTATATTTGTTTGTTCAGTTACTAATTTTATCATTTAAGTGATAAGATTGCTAATTTATCAATTTTAGCCTGTAAAGTGCATAGAGTTGTTTGTACTGCACATTATAATAGGGATTCTTAGTATCTCTGAACAGGTAGTGCATGTTTTTCATTTTATTTCTAAGTACAATAATTTCACTAGTGATTTTGGATTTTTTTCACTACATTAATTTGCCTTTTGATAATGGAACATTCAATATTTAAATGATGATTTTATGTCCTCAAGAACAAGTTCCATTTCTCCTTGATATCATTACCACTGAGCAGGTACTTCAGTCCATTCCACTTTTAGGAGACATTCATTTAGCAATTGTTATCACTAGCATCATGAGTGGATGTGTATTTAAGTTATTCAAGGCTAATGGGGCAATTGATTATTTCAATGATTTGAGCAGTGTGATCAACTAGATAAAAAATAAATTTAAAGAGTATTTCTTTCTTTCTTTCAATGTTTGCAATGATGTGGTCTATAGTAAAGCTGGAATGTGATGTAGTATGTGTTGGCCCTAACTCGACATCACAGAGATTGAAACTCTTTAGTACATCATGCAATTCATTATAGGCAATGTTAATGTTCAAATCTCCTAAAATACAACATACAATTGTGGTTTTCTAAGAATTTGGTTAAAGTTCCTCAAACCTAAGTAGAATGACATTAACTAGAATTTGGGGATCTGTAAATCCCAATGATTTTTATGTTCCC
>BOPP01000067.1:1999618-2063063 GCA_017312745.1 Gryllus bimaculatus | reverse complement strand
TACCTGCTACTTCACATGTTATTTCAATACTACTCATACATCTCTAATCTAGAGTATATTCTTTCAAATTGTTCAATTTTGTTATGAGTACCTATATTAAATATTTTGGTGAAGTACATTGAAAACACTTCCTTTTTTAAAAGGTTTTTCACAAGTGTAGTGTCTTATTTGCCAAAAGTCAAGGGGTTTCTTCTGCTAACGTGTTTGCCTGATGTTGGCAGAATGGTGTGAGGATGGTGCAGAAGCCACAATGAATCCAAAGTTTTGGGAAGTTAGATGAGGTGTGCAACAAGGATTTGGGAAGATTGACAAGTTACCTCAAAACATATGCAATTTTATCATTTAATAATGATACAATGCACTCTCACCCATAGTATAGAAATTAAATATAAAGATGAACAAGACAAAAAAATATTACTAAATTAATGGCTCCACAGAAGGGTCTCAGAAGCAAATTCGAACTTGATACAAGAGACTTGTAGATATTATTACATAAAATATAGAATATTGACTGTTGTAGAATTATGTCTATATTTTTTTAAATTATTACTTGTAATAAGAAACAACCACAACCAAACTTTGGTGAGTACAAAATATAAAGACTAATAAAGATTTATATAACCATTATACTTAAGGACTGTCATAAGGTACAGAACATTTCTAAGTTATAAAAACTGACTTTAGCACAATCTGAAACAGTAGAACATACCAAAATACATTCTTTCAAGACAGGTACACAGATATCAGTTACAAGAACGTATGTGCATATGCTGCAAATGGCAATAAAACAGACTTCAATTTTGTTTTATTTGTTAAAAGGGTTGTTGCCCTAGACTTAAGCCCTTTTAACA
Source organism: Gryllus bimaculatus (assembly GCA_017312745.1). Classification (NCBI taxonomy): domain Eukaryota; kingdom Metazoa; phylum Arthropoda; class Insecta; order Orthoptera; family Gryllidae; genus Gryllus; species Gryllus bimaculatus. The sequence goes on along the minus strand of BOPP01000067.1, from coordinate 2,062,212 downwards.
AAATTAAGTTTATGTTCTTGGAGAGTAAGTTATTTGGACTGATTTTGCAGATGATATTGGTTATGCACCTGCATCTAGTCATAGTTGAAGGTGTGATGTTGGAAGTAACATTATTCTGTAACAGTATAATTTACAATGGATTTAGGAAGTGAAATAGAAGTGGCAAATGATGGTGATAGGAAAAAAGGTAAGGGACTTGCAAATCCAGATAATTATAAATGAAATGTAAATGAAAAAGCCAAGTTTACGGCAAAGGTTCATGAAAATCTTACTAACTGCAAATATTGAAAGAATTGTTTCCTATGAAGATCAGGAGAGAATAGACTATCGTCACACAGTTTTACAATAGCTACACAAGTAAAAATGAAAAATATATTTATTTCCACAAGCTGTTGATGTAGGAAGTGAGAAAAGGAGGAGAAAAAGAAATGTAAAAGAGAAGAAAGGAAGAGAGCATACATTCATGTACCTTGTGGAATTGATTGGAAAACAATTGAATTATGTCTCTCAGCATTTCTTCTGAAGTTGTCAGTAGGTGTAGAGATAATTGAATTATTAAATCGAAGTGCTTATACAAACTTCAGATAAAACTTACCTTTTGAGAACATTTCAACAAGAGATCAATACTAATTTGCCATTTTGAACTTTTACATTGCAAAGTCTAAATTCAGGATTAATCAATTTCTTTTGATGGATGTTGAAATTTGCATGCGTTATACATTTTCTTATGTGCAGAAAGTATTAGAAATAAAAGTTAAGATTTATGTATTAATTGTCATTTATTTAACTATATTTTTTTTTCTTACAATGAACATTTTCATAAATGGCAACTAAGAGTAATACAAATTACACTGGTATTAAAAATTTCAATATACAGTCTTTGACAATATGAAGATACATTAATAAAACAAGATCAAAATGATGAAATTCACATTTGCCAATTTAAAATGAACATCAATTTTGTTTTCAAATACTGATGAAAGTTTTTTAAGGACAGTTTATTTTAGAAACCGTTATCATGTCTGTTTAGCATTCCTGCTAATATGTAATCTACATAAGATATAAAAGTAAAAATTGAGTTCTGGGAATACTTATCAAATACATAAACATATTCTAAAAGCAGCATTGAACTTTTACTTCTACAATTAAATTCTACATTAAAACCACACAAATTATTTAAAATTGTTACAGTCTTACTATATTCAGGAACACACAAAATATCACAGATGACAACTTAGAAACAAATGTCTCAAATTCAGTCTGAATCATGTCCCTCGAATGAAGGTAACATTGAAATAAAGTCTGTTATTGAAGCATCAGAATCATCATAAACTGGTGTAGCCTTGACCTCGTAACTTTTATCAGCACCTTCAAGAGCTTTTTCATCAAAATAATAATACTCATCATCTGAATAACTATAATCATCTTCCACAGATTCTCGAGATTCCCTCGACTGAATAGATTTTTTGTGAGGATCACAAGGGTCACATGGATGTGGAGCAGGCGAGGGTTTCACTTGAATACTTCGCTTGTAATGTCCAGAATCACGAGTATCCAATAATCCTGCTAAGAGACTGGTTAGAAACAATTTCTTGTGCAAAAAATGAAGTTTCTTTTGCAAGAGAGGTCTCAATATACCATTCTTTATAAGTTTTCCTTTATAAAAACCTAGAGATCCTGCAAGTTCTGGTCTTTTGTGAAATATACTCAAAAAAGGAATTTTACCAAATGTTCGTTTGTCTCTTGAAAAGGTGACCTTCTCATTCATACCTTTTGCAAGTTCATGAGGAATGGCAGAAAAATCACCTAAGGGCAATTTAGATTTCGTCTCTGATTTCTGGGTTTGAGCCTGAGATAGGGTTGCATGTCTTCTTTTTCTTCTTTGCAATAATCCCTTAGAATTTGGATTATCATGAGAAAATTCATCTTCTATTGGAATGTCAGATCGATGAAAGCCACCCACGGTGTTCTGTGGAATATACTTCAGTGAATTTGGAAGGGAGTTTGATCCAAAATTATTGTCTTGCAACATTTTGTTCTCTTGTGGTAGCGAAGAATCCTCATATACATAGTCTTCTTGAGAAGCATTGTATGTTTCTTCATTCAGAATTTCAGGCGACTCTTCATAATAATAAATATCTGTTAAAGGTTTTTGTGAATCTGAGGGATTACTATTCTCCTTTTCCTGTGCATTCGAATTTTCAGTACTTTCTTCAACATAGGGAGGGTGATTAACTGAATCATCTGCTGTACTGGCAAATTCTTCAATATTGTCTTGAGCAAGATATTTCTTTAATGAATGTGATGGTTCTGTAACTTCAGGAAATTTTAAACCATAAAACGAATCTGAAAAATCGTCTTCAAATTCTGTTAGACTTCCACCAAATGAATAGGAAGAGGGTTCTGTTTCATAAACATAGTCTGTGGGAACATCACTAGCAAAAGTTTCTTGTGATGGAACTTCAGTATTTTCACGATGCAAAGAATCTTCATCAACAATTTGAGCAGAATCAACATCATCTTTGGCCTCTGAAATTCCTTGATTATGATTTTGTGAACTAGACTCTTCTCCCTTGTAAACATTATTCTCACTTTTCTCTTGGATAATATTTTCTGTTGCATGCGTTTCATCATCATGAAGCAAGCTCAGAGAATTTTCAGTTCCTGTTGCACTGTATGCTGGTGTATATGACTCCATGTGAGAGTTAACCACTTCATGCTGATTGTCATTCTGTGAAAATTCATATTTATTTTCAGGTTTCATCACAGAAAGCTGAGAACCGGTATCTTCATTAACTTTATCATTACTTAGAGAAATGGATGCAACTTCTGTATAGTTGTACCTTTTATCTTCATTAGAAATATTTTCAGAGAATTGAGGACTGTGTATATTACCATTTTCAAAATCACTGTATAAAGGGGTTGTAAATAAAGAGGATCTATCTGATGGATTATCTTCATTTTTGTTGAAACTAAAATCCTGTTGATTTATGTCATCAGGTAAACGAGTTATTTCAGGGTCAATTGTGGAGGGAAATGTTTTTTCTGATGTAGATGCTATTGTATCAATTTTTGAAGAAATAGTGTAATCATCTTGAGATTCTGAAGGATTTTCATCCTGGCTAATCTCAGCGAATTCATTTCTTGAGTTTTCTTCTCCTTTTCCTGTATCGTTGACAGACAGATGTTGGGTTACAAGAGAGTCCACACCACCTTCATTTATGTTTTCTCCATTTTCCATCACATTTTGATAAGCTTCAGGTATGTTACTACGGTCTTTATTGTATGGATCTTCAATGAAAGAGTGAACATTTATGGAAGATATGTTCTCGAAATTGTCTACATAAGGTAAGGGCTCCTGATTTCCATTAGGGTCCAAAAAACTGATATTGTGATGATAATTGGTACTGTCTTTTTCTGGTAAAAAGTCATTGAAAGGAAAGATAATGGAATCATTTTCACTTTCATGATTATTATTAATTGAATCTTTTGTTTTGATGACATAACTAGCAGTAGCAATTTCATCTGCGTCATTTGTGGGAAAGTGTATATTTGTATTATCAGAGTTCGTTATCGGGGAGGGAGAAGTGACAATTAGGTTTCCACTTTCATTTACCTCATTACTTAATTCCTGAGTAGGATTGAAATTAGAATTTATTTCAGTTGTGGGATTTACCCAATTCTCTGAATTTAATATTTGTAATGGAAAATTTGTGATTGAACTGTAGAATGGACTTTCAGTTAATTGATCATTAGATTCAATAGCCTCACTTACAGTGAAGGAGTGTTGTGTAGTTGGTGCTTCCTGTTCAGAAATTCTTTCGTCTTCTGAGTAACTGGGAGAGGAGACTAATATTTCAGAAGCAAGTACTGAACTTATATTTTCAGTTTCATGAACTTTATTACTTTGTTCTACTACATCAGTGGTTAAGTTTGAATTTTCCATAAGTAACTTTTCAGTACTTTGTTCTATAGATTCATTTGCCATTAGTAAATAATTAAGAGTATTTGTATTGAGAATCAAAGTTTCTTTTGTGTTTGATTCCTCAGACAAACTGGTGACATTAAGAGAAAGATTCAGAACTAGTTCTGGATTCGGTGAGACCGTTGCATCTTCTGCATAATTTGATGCATTCAAAGATTCTGATTCTGATGAAGCAGTTGTGATATCCATGGGCAAAATGTCATTGGGTTCAGACAAACTCATCTCTCCCACAGCCAATGTAGAAAGATCATTTGGAATTTCTGTAGTACTAGCTTCAGAGAAAGAACCTAATGTTGGTAAAGGAGATTCGCCTGACTGATCTTGGGCATTCACATTTGTTGTACTGTCAAAAGTTGAAAGCTGGACAACTCCCTCTTCAATAAACACATTACTACCTGCTTCGGAGCCATCTAAAGGAATCAAGGTTGATAATTCTGTTGGAAGAATACTTGCATGTGTAGCAATAATTGTGGGTTCAGTAGATACCACATTCAAATATACTTTAGTTACTATATTTTCTGCAGTGGTACTTTCAACTGGCGAGAAGGAAGTTGTCAAATTCTCAGAATATAAATTTGCATTTTCATAACTTGACCCTTTGTCATTTGGTTCTTTTCCTATTTTGTTATTATTAAACATTTGCTGAGTCATTAATTTTGATCCTTCCAATGTATTTGTTTCCTCTGTGGGATTTGGAGAAGCCGAGATAGAACTTTCTCCTAGAACAGTAAAATTTACATTTGCTTCAGCATTTACTGCTGCTGCTGCTGCTGCTACTACATTTGATCCTACAGTTTCATTAGGAAGATCAATTGCTGAAGTTGCAGATATTGAAATTTCAGAAGTTTCATTTGTAATTCCTTTCAGATCTTTTGGGTTTAGTTTTCCAGTTTTACCATTCAGATGAAAAATCTGGTCAGAATATTCAGAAGATATGCTTGCATCTTCTGAAATTGAAGAATTTAACACAGATTCAATATGTGATACATTCCCATCATTTTCAGTCAAACCAACTTGTAGAAATAACTGTATTTGAGTTGGATGGGGAGTGGCTGTTGTATCTGAAGAATATTCTGAAGTAATAAAGGGAAAAATTGTTGAGGGCTTGGAAGACTCCATTGTACTTTCATTGGCTTGTACTTCACTATTTGAATCTTCATTTGATGCATTGTCAACGGAAGAATTATTGAAATTTACCATTTCTGAATCTAGTAAAATATGTAAATTACCTGGAGAATTGTTACTTGTAGACTTTTGAGATTTTGATTTCTCACTTGTAACACTAAACTCTGAAGACAAGTCTGTAGTTTCAGGTGAGAAATGTGAAGAATTTGTTTCTCCAGGATTGTATGATGAGTATTCATTTAATGATGTCTTTAGTGGTACGTACTGCTGCTCATTTATAATGTCTGGTTTATCAAATTCTTCAGTACTTTCTGAATCAGTGTTTGATTCATAAATATAATTATTACCAGAATTGTCATCACTTACGGGTACTACAGTATTTTCAGTTGATGATAGATTATCAGTATCGTCCAGATACGAGGAATCATGTAGAATTGGCTTAAAGACAATGGGTCGTACAACCAAATTTGGTAAATTATACTCTGAACCTGTGTAGTGATATCCAAGTTTTGTTAAGAGCGGAGAACTGAAATGGTCCGATAGCTGGTGAGGCCCACTAGTAAAATACACATTAGGTAATGTCCACGAGGATGGAAAAGCAACCCTCCACCAAGGGTATCCATTGTATCGACGATACCAGACATTTGGAGAATAGAAGGACACTCCATTTTCTCCTCGAATGTTCAATGATGGGCTCGATCCTGAAAATAAAAATAAATATATATATATATTTTTCGCCAGAGGTCAGGAGCTGTGCAGTAGGACTCTTACCTAATAGATTCGTTGCTATGGGGAGAAGTGTATACTGTGTTCGTTTTATTAATTCTGAGATCCCTACCCTATATAAGTAAGCTGCCTTAAGATCCTTAAAGTTGAATATAATTCAACAAATTATTTGCTCTTATGTAACAAAATCTATTTTCAAGTGTAAATCAGCTATGGTTTGGGGCTCTTATCCCTCATGTCGTTCGTGAAAGAATAATACTTTCCTGCTGCAACAACAGACGATTCCCCATTGAACAGATAATGAAGTTACATTTATGCCCAGAAGCAAAACAGGTGACCATCTCAACATTTGCTCAAAAGGATCCGTGAAACAGGACAAAAACCCTGAAAAATATGGGGGCCACTGCCCCATATCTTGCCGTGGTCACTGATCCAGAAGCTGAGGTACAATACTTGTTAAAGGTTTGTTTAGAATGTAGTACAAATGGTAAATAATGCACTAAATATCCTTGTTAAAATTAGTATTACTCTTCGTTTTGATACTCGATATAGTCTAATTGTACAGAAACAGTTATGCAGAAGAAAAGACTGTACTTGGAACAAACTTTTGTATCGATTTTAGACGTTTAATGTCATCTGGCAAAGTGTTATAAAATAATGTACATGTATTTTATGTGATTTTTTTTCTTCTTTTTTTGGCGAGGTGTTGATACAGTCTCCTAATGAATATGATTACTACGGCAAATATCTAGTTCTAGACATCGGTGTTTGCCGAAAAAATATTCCCGCCTTTGAGTAAGCCATTGTTGACATAAACCATTGATTGGTAAATCAACAGACGCTGTAATGGTAAATTCCTGGATTAATAACGAGAGGCTTGCAAGAATACTGTGGGTGGGTTTTCCTTATTATTCCTGCAATCTTTTTTGTAACCTAAAAGACTGGGAGATATAATATGTATTTCCTCAGTTAATATGTTTAATAAGGAAACAGATGAATGAAGATGCCGCAGACAAGTCCGCAGCTTTGATGGATATAATAAAAATACGACCGGGAGGGGAAGGAAACCCTGAAGACAGAAGACTATGCTCCCATCGTAAATAAATGAAAAGACGGCGGTAAAAGTGCTGATGCTTGCATGGTACGTGCCATTTTTGAAAATTTCGTAATTATAAGGGAAGAATAGATAATTTGAACATTCACTGTAAATTGCTATTCACATGTAAATTACATATTGTAATTTTGGAGAATAATTAGTAAAAAATATAAAATGCGCGTTTTCATGCCAAAGCATCGTCGTTCCCATTCCATATGAATTATTTCTACTTTTTCTGCCTATACTGCAGTTAAGGGAGAAAATGTCCTGAAATCATTTTAACGATATGACCTCGAATATCTATAGTAAAATAAGTGTTTAAGATTATTTTTAGCTTTAACTTAGGGCGCTCGTCAGAATTAAAAAAAAAAATTTTACTTTTCCAAAAATGGTGAAAATGGGTGCAGCGGGAGAGGAGATGCGTACAATTTTGTACCCGAAAATTAATTTGAATAGAGATACGTGTCATGCATAACAGATTGCAAGCTTTTGGGCCAAACTTATTTCCGAATTTTGGAAAATTGCCAGGGTTTGAATGTTTCCGGCGTCTTCCAACCGTTACAATATTGAAGATAGCGTTTTTTTCTTTAAATGAAATTTGTTGCCTTTATTACGCGAAGACTGCTTCCTTTTTCGAAAAACTATACACCATCTTACTTCAAGAAAGTTTAAAAGAACAGATTTCATACTTTGTTGGTGGTTGAAATGTGTGCGACTCTTATAAAAATGTTTAAATGTATTGAATTATATTTAGGTAGTGTAATTGAATCTAATATTTTTTAGTAGCTTATTAATAGTGTTTTTTCTTTCTCATTTTGAATAGCCCTTAAGATAGAAATATATTTTCCGATACATTGGCAAACTAACAACGTTTTAATTTCTTCTTATTACTACCGACCAAGCCCCATTAACGTGACTACAGATTTCATTAAGGCAAATAAAAAAAACAACTTCAACATTATAGTTGTAGGAATATCCTGAAAAAATTGAACTTTCGCAAGTTTCGAAATATCAAGGACTTTCTTTAGGCTGTCCAAATACAAAGTTTAATCAGAAAGTTTTATGGTATTTTTTAGAACACTTTCAAAATGTTGAGGCTTCATATAAAGTACCCTTCAAAATCAAAATATCCCTTTCGAAATGAGAGTTCATTTAAATTAATCGGCGACTATCAACTTAAGAAAATCGGTTGAACGGTTAAGGCGTTAGTTGATCCCATACGGACGACCAGGCAGAAGTTTCCGTCAATCACTAGGACTCTTAGAACAAGAATTTTGACTATACAACGAGGAAGAGGAAATTATTTACTACGTATAGGAAGGAACAAGATTTACCCACATTTTTAGTAGTGCTCGGAAATCAGTTTTTCTTTCGCAAATTCGCCGCTTTTTGGCGAACGATTACAATACTTTCTCTTACGAAGTGAAGGCGCGAAAGCAACATATATATTGTGGATCACCTCCCCTTACCCAAGATTTTATTTTCAATATTTCTAGATTCTTTATTATAAAACGTTAATGCGTCACAAATTTTAGAAATATTGTTTTGAAATTTGAGTTGTTACTTTAATTATACATTCGAGTAAATGACTAATTGGTTCTTTAATAGTCAAAAAGTCAATTTGTTAACGAACAAAATTGAATCTAATTTGGAAATTCATTCTTCGGGCCTGCAAGTGCAGGTTGGTGAGAAATGCAACATCTCCGAAGAAGTGGCATGTTCGAAGTGAACATCGAACCAATGCCGATCCGGATGGCCGAGATTGCTAAGCCAGTTGTGCCTTAACGATTTCGGACCGAAGGATCGCGGGCTCGAGTCCCGCTTCGGACATGGTTGTATTGTGTTCGTCCTTTCACCCCCTATCATCATATCGTGTCGTCCCCACAGTTACCATACAGTCACAAGCAATAGTGGTCGCTAATGACCTACAAGTTGATGCGATCTTGAATTAAAAATAAGTTTTACTAGCGAACAGTGGCCAGGTGACATTCACATAAAACGAAGCTAAAAGCGTATTCTGAATCAAGGGAGTTTACATATTTTAGAAAAGACTGAAGATATAGCGTTTTCGAAATACCTAATTAAAGTGTATTTTAATTTTGTTTTTACACTGTCTCAATTATTTTATGTAGTCTATATTGTCATTTTTATTAACAAATAAGAAATTGCCGTTTCTTCTAAAGGAGATTACCTCTTAAGAGGCGAAAAGTCCCTGACGATTGCTGCATCCGAGTGAATGGGAGGGTTGTCATTCGAAGGTATTCAAATGTGTTGCGTCCTTTCTCCGCCTCTTCCGTTACTGGTGAGTAGTTCGGTTGACACATCCCTGAAAGGCCCGTCTACAGCCCTCGCATACGTCCTGCTGCATTTCTGGACTCTAAATAGACCTCTTCCGGGAAAAACCTGAAGGTACGACCAAGCGCGTCTACCTGCCGAAGGTTCGATTTAGCCAGATATAGCATTGATGCGTCCACGCGTTGCTGAGCGTAACCTTGCGTTGCCGCTGTACTTCTGTACGAAGGGAATGAACAGCCGTGAAAAAATTAAATCTCTCTTGCATTGTATTCTTGTACGAACGGAACGAAATTTTAACGGCTCCCGCAAGGCGAATGGTTCCTTACAAATTACCCCCGAATTTTCTATCGGTGGAGCCAGTGGCGGATTTATGAGTAGGCAAATGCTTAGGGCGGCAACAGTTGGAAGGGCGAAAATTTTCGGTGCAATGTTTTTTTAGATATTATATTTATGTTTATTGAATGTTAAATTAAAAAATATTTTTATGAACATTTTTTATGTTTTTGCGTGATGTTGATATAACTTTGGAAGAAAATTCGTTGCAGGTTTTGCTTCAGTTTCTTGGAAGAACTGAACTTTTCACAAATTTTCAACTGATTATATCATATCGCCTTTCGCATGAATGTGTACACCTATTTCAAATTATTTGGCTAAAGATTTTTCAGTTCAAAAGCATGGTAAAAACTACTTACGATTAACAATGAGCGAAAATAGATTAATTTCACTTTCCTTTTAGCATACAAAAAGATTTTACTTTAAGTAAATTCTGATATCAAATTTGCCAACCAAAGAGTTAGACTAAGTCAATTATGTTGCATTATAATACTTTAATAATATATAGTTAAAACCAGTTTAAAAATGAATTACAATGTAATTTATTTTTAATTTTAGTTACGTATTTTCTGCCTGTTAGCATTGACATTATATTTCATTAAATTAACCGGGGGGGGGAGTGCCAAAAAAATATTGCCTAGAGCAGCAATTTACATAAATCCAATTATATAGATCATTAGATAATTTGGTGATACGTTTGAAGGATTTCTACTATTTAGCCGAATAATTAATATTACTTTGTTTTTCGATACTGCTAATTAATTTTGATGTTGCTGAGGAACGTACCCAATTTCATAAATAAAACATTTTCACTTTCCCCTCTCTGTAAGACTGAATCGACAGGAAAGGTACCGGAATCGCCTCAGCAATACAATCTAAAATCTTCAGTCGCAAAATCCGGGTTTACGGTTCTTTTGAGCAGTCGCTTAATGGATTAGGAACAAAGATGTTTAACATCGATACAGGTGGCGAGAAGGTACACTTGCAGTTTTGTATCTAAAAATTGGTCTATCTTTCATGAGTAGAATAAAGAATCGTCACGCGTAATTCTGTCCGATTAGAATATTTTGCACTGAAACTTTGTGAATTCGTCAGGGCTAACTGTGCCGTTCCGGAAAACATTAATACATTTTTGGCCCCGGTATCATTTTCAAAGTTTTCTGTAAACTCACCGCACCTCTTAGAAAAAATAGCATTTACAAATACGGCAGGGCTCCTATTTTCATAAACATCTCTAATTTTGCCAAGTTCATATTTATTTTCACACCTGTTCCTACACTTATAATATTAAAGCATGATTTCTTTCTCGACCAAATTTATGCCTGAGCTTTAGATCTTTAAATGATATCATGAAATGTTTCGATAAATATGAATAGTTGAGTAATAAATAGCACTGAGAGGAGTAAAAGGTTCGGAAGGCCGGGCATCCCTACTTTTAATAGCAAATAATTTATATTTGTGCTACAATAAAAAGATGAATACCCGATGTTATACTTCATTTTACAAGGAAACGAATAATTGTGTTAAAAATAACTCTTTGTTCCCACTTGAAAATACTTAAAAATAAAAATAAATGCATAAATCTAATAATAATGCCCACTCGTATGTTAACTAAACTATTACTTAAACCTATTTACGTATAAAAAATATACTTACTTGTGACATATGTGATGTATCCGCAAACGACAGACTGCGTGAGACAAAGCAGCAAAAAGCGAAGCGCCCAAACCGACTTCATTGTAGTATCGACGGTGCAAAAGTGCACCTTTTCCAGCTACCTGCTCGGCGCCAACTGACCGCACTGCCAGCGCGCGGGCACAGGTCTTCGGATTATACCCTTCCGTCTGCGAAGTCTCCGCGGCCGGTCGGGCGCCAGCTTCCTCCCCCTTCGTTTTGAAGCAACTGCGCCGGCGGCTGGCACTGAGACGCTTGGCCACGGGCGGCAGGTAACGTTTTCTCATTTATTTAGTCAAAATCAGTAAGAACTATGGGTGCGTAAGAAGATCATCTGCGCACGATGTCTTGGGTTCCAGAATCCCTTTCCAATATTTTGATTATAAACAGTAGAAAGAATAATAAAAGTTTGAAAAATAAAACAAACAAAATAAATAATAATGAAATGTTTAAAAGCGCAAAATTTGAACATTTGAAGAACTTTTGACTTTTTCGTTTCCGAGTTATATAAAACTTATTTGCATCGTTGAACGAACTGCAGATTTGATTTTTCTGCATTGCTACGAAAATAGTAACTCACCCCCAGCTCTACTCCTACCATTACAAGCAAAAGGAGAGCTCAACAAAACGTGCGCATAGTGAAGCTACATTTATGTCCAGTAGCAAAACAAGGCACTTTGATCATGGACTTAACTGGGATAAGGCAGGTATGATTCGCGAACGTTTCTTTGAGCTAAAGGAGAGAAAATAATGAGAAAATTGGTTATATTACATGACAGTATAATCAAATTAAATATACAGCCCGGTTGAGAAACAGAAATAGATATGCGATCTATTTCTGCTAGCGATCGGCTGCTCTGATTGCTAGTTTTCCGTAGTTTCGCCGTTCAATATCAGGAGAATGCTAGAGTAGTACTCTAACAAACATGCCACGGGCCGAACGCGATCTTTTCTTCCCCTTCCTTGTCCGATCCTCGCGTCTTAGTTACACACACACACATTACAAGCTCTAAGAGAGCGTTATATTGGTCTCGTCATGTGTAGTATATGCAAATGTACACGTGTAAGTGAAAGGGGAGAGGTCGGAACAAAGATGAGGAAGGAAAGGTCACGCTTTGTCCATGAAACCCCGTTTGTTAGAGTACGTGTCGAAAGTTCCTCAACTAGACTTCCTAGACTGTCTGCAGTGGCAACAGATATTTCTCTGTAGGAACTCAGTCAGTATGCCTTAATCAGGAGCGGGTCCAGAGATTTTTGAGAGGGGGGGGGGAATTCAAAATGTTTCGGTCGAATGTGTTATGTTACACATTTTGTAAAATATCGCAGGTCACACCCAGCTCATGCAGCGATACGATTTTATTAGTTTTAATTATTATCCGATAATATTTTTGCTTGAATGTTTCGTGATAAGTTTAAATTAATACTTAGGTCCTGAAAAAATTTTAGGGATGGAAATTTCCCACATTTCTCTCCCCGTAGATCAGCGCCTGTCTTAGTGGACATCAACAAGAAATTATCAAATAAATTGTGCTTTTTATGAAATACATGGAAAATACATTACATTTATGGATTATGTATAGATGTAATGCAACATTATGTATGATATAGAAGTAAAAATGTAGAAACCTAATATTTGTCCATTTTGCAATGTGGTTGGTAGCTGGGTAAACCACCTCGCGATGCGAGGCAATGCGATGCGACGCGAAAGGCTCACAAGGGGTCGCAGCACATATAGTACGCGACGCGATGTGGCGCGAACCGGTGCATAATTGGCACCGTCAGAAACCATGTGTGTTGTTTTGGAGTTAAGATTTCGAAGCAAACAGTTTTTGCGAAGTCGATGATCTACACCTTTTCAAATCAAATTGAGTGCAAACTCGTTCTTATTGACACAAGCGTATTCAAATTGGGACTAAAAACAAGGACTAATTCGAAATTACACACAGCCAAACTTTGAATATTGATTTATTGAACTATTAAAGTCAAAAAAGGAAAAAATATAAGTAGTTTTCGCCAAATTTTGCATGATATAAATTTTGAAATTTGAAGATCTGTTTTTGATGAACACATTTCATTTAGGGAAAAAAGATCATATTTGAGTCTTGCACCATTGTCTTAAGCATCCTTTACGTTATCGAAGGACAAAGTTTAATCAACAAATTTGCAGCCATTTTTTTTAAAAAATTGAAAATGTTTTTGAGTCTTCATGTAAAATTTACAAAAGCTTCTTGTGAAGTACCCCCAAAAATTAACATATCCGTTTCAAACTTAGAAGGCCTCGAGTTCCTTTAAATCGACTGGAGAAATTCGGTTGAAAGGATTAAGCGGTAAAGTTCACGACAGGCGGACAAACAGAAGATTTGCCGTCAATCGATATCCATATCACAATACCTGGACTCTGACTACACAACATGTTAGAGGAAATACTTTACTACGAACATTCCGTTTTTTTTCCGGCGTACGATTTACAATATTTTCTCTGTTTGCGAAGTAAGGGCGAGAAAGTAGAAGGCCAATCGGGGGAAAGTGGATGGGCGCACGTTTTCTTGAGCTCCGGCATCCCTAACTCCTCTCCATTACTAACATAGTTTAATAATAAATAAAAGAGCAATGAATGATTTACTAATGATACCGATTGAGTCAACAGCAAAGATTATTAGTCCGTACGTTTAGTACATTTTTATCCCGGGAGATGGCAGTGATCTTCCCCTTCTGGATGGCGAGATCCGGCGCCGACCTACCCATCGGCTTGTGGGTTTTTCCCAACTAGGTATCTTCCATCAGTGGGCCGTCGCCCCAGCCGGGACAAGCTTTCCCGTCGTGCGTGGTAGTGTAATGCGTGTGTGTAACTAAAACGCGAAGATCGGACAAGGAAAGGGAAGAAAAGATCGCATTCGGCCCGTGGCGCAAAATAGGCTTAATTTTGCACTCTTTGCTGTGTAAATCATTCAATATAAAAATAAATTAACTCTTGCTAATTACCCGGCGTTGGGATTTGTACCCCTTCTTCAAACACTTTTAATTCTTCGAACTTCATAAGAAGAGAAAGTTCGTGCGCCGAAAAACTTTCGACAGAAAAGATCCTACAGCCGCGACCTGGTAACGAAAAAATGGATAAAACCTGTTACTGTGTACAATAAATTACTTATTGCAGTATATGTAATGCCGTGCCTGTAAAATAAAAACTTATTGTCGAGTCCTGGTAACGAAAAAAATGGATAAATCATGTTCCTATACATAGTAAATTACTTCCTATAACACGACGTGATCAGAATCCATGTTTTTTGGGTCCTTGATATAGAAAAATCGACTTGCGGAAAAAACGTCTGCTCAAAGCTAGCCGATTTTCTCCAAAATTGATATTCCTCAGTAAATTTAAAGGAACTCCAGGCCCTGTGTTTGAAACGGATATTTTGATTTTTGGGGACATTTTAGAAGAAGCCAAAAAGACATGTTCAAAACTTCCTCGAAAATGCCTTCAATTTTTTAAATTAAACTTTGTCTTTGCATAACATAAAAGACACATGAAACATTGGTGCAACTCACTATTTCGTTGAAATCACAAAATTTTCGAAAATTGCAAAAGTTCAAAATTTGTTCGGCTTTATAATATTGAAGATTGAGATTTTTCCGGAAAGAAATATCTTCTTAAAAGTCAAATCTTGAAATAAGGTCATGTAGGCCTACAACTTTTGGAAAATATAATATGTTTTAATTGGCGTATTTTTGGTTGAAATACAGGCAAAAATAAACAATTTTTGCTTCAAACACTTCTCCAAATTTTTTTCCTAAAATTTCCTCCTTGTATGCTCAAAGGTCGGTAAAAAGTTGGTGCTGGTCTCATTTTCAGCAAACTCTATTGTCAAATATTTGGACCATTTCAACACTACAAAATCGAAGATAAGAAATTTTTACCTTAAATAAAAGTGTTCTAAAATATCATATCTTTCAAAAAGGTCACGTAAAAGATTTTGATAAAACGAACGGTTTACGCGCAACTTCTGCTTGAGACTAATGTAATACATTATTAAAAAAATTCTCAAAAACCTCTACAATTTTTTAAAAAAAAATTCCAGCCATAAAACAAGGGACACTTAAAAGAATGGCACAGGTCTCATTTCCCATGAACTCACAGAATTTCCGAAAATTGCGTGTTGATTTGATTCATACAGCAAGCACGGGTCCATGGGGAGATAAATGAGGGAAAGTCTTCACCTACATTTTTTCAGTATCTATTCATTTTAACTTGTCACGAAACTTTCAAGCGAAAATATTTTAGATAATCGTTAAGCAGCATGAGCTAGTGAAGCTTACCAATCTTTGGAGAAAGATAAGCCTCAAAATGCCTATTTTTAGAAACACTCAAATGGCATTTTCTTAATACCAGCTCCAAATTTTCCCATAAAAATGTACATACAAGACGAGATTTTACCTTTGTATAATATTCTTAGTCATATTTCAATTCTGCTGTTAGGGATCCAAAAAAATTGAGAAAACAAGAAAAAATGTTTTAGGTGCCAACAGTCAGCAACTGAAATGATCTTAGAAACACTATTTCTGGCATTTTTTCTTATACTTCACAGAAAGAAAAGAACCAACAGCATAGGAAAGGAAAAGAAAGTGATGAAAGTGCATAAACCAAAGACAAGAAATCCAACAATAAAAATGTTTACGGAAAATAATGGAAAAAAGGAAAATTGCTTCACATAAACATTTGACAAATTAAAATGGTTTAAACTAAATATTTATTACACCAAAATACAGCAAATGGATCCAGAAGAAACTGGCGTTGCTACAGCATGGGATTCACCAGTACCAGATTTTTCATGTCCCGTATCTGGTAAACAACTAAAACAAATTGCCTTGGTGTAAATTTTGAAGCAGTTCTCCCAAGCAACACACATCTAAATGATTTCTTGAATTTTAGAATAAGTGCAATTACATTATTTAATTATTAATAAATAAAACATGAAGTTATTTTGTAAAAGAAAGCATACCTTTGATGCTATATTTTGAAATTGATTTTCTTTTATGCCAATTTACATCTACAATGTTACATTTTGTTGCAGTAACATTACTACACATTAATTGGTGGTATTTTTCCTCAAATTCAAAAATCTCAGATGTTAGTGATATCTTCTCTCAGGTAAGAGAGGAAACTGCTTCAAGAATAAACTGATGCCACATGCAGTTGCATGGGGTTCTCAGAAAACCCCATCCAGACAAAAGTGTTACCAAAGCATTTGTTCCCAAAAGCAAAGAAGTAAAGATTAGAAAAAATAACTCAGGAAAACAGTCTCGTTAATTAACAAATTATACAAGGAGTCAACCTTTACAGCAGAGAAAAGAAGAAATGTGTTACTTCTGAAACAGAAACTAAAAGATTTTCTGATTCCCCCCACCCCTAAAATATCCACTTTCAATAAAAAAAATCAATCAATATTTGATACTGATGAATAAATAAACCATGATGAATGGGGCTGTCACAAGTTGTAATGTATTAGTCCACAACTAATGTATCAAATATATTTTGAATTTTATTGTTAAGCCATGCCATGTTCAAATAAACTGCACTTTTAATTATATTGCAGAAATTGCTTAATATTAAAACATGCCTAAGTTGCAGGGAAAGCCGACTGTGTCAACTGGTTTCATATTTGCCGATGCAAAAATAATAAATATCTTCTATTTAATAAAATATATTTAAAAATAATTATTATTCAACTTATTAAACAGATAATACACAGCCGCTGTACTATTAAAGTTTTATTGTACTGTAGATAAGTGGCATTGATTAAACTACTGGTATCAAAAATGTACTTTATCTCCTTTGGTTTTCTTAAGTCAAAGTAAGAAACTGATATCCGTTTCATAATAAGAGTTACTAGAACACAAGTAATCCATCTAATAATCCTTGGCCCAATTTTAATGACAATAATAATTTTCGTAATGAAAAGGAAAAGGATTCACATAATAAATTCCTTAATAATCCATGGTCTCCTATTAACTATATCATCATCAGTTTTGAACATTTCACATGAACATGTCACAGGTTGAAAAGACTAATTTAAATGAAAATTGCACTTCATTGGAATTATTGCAAATTAGATAATACATATTATAACATCTCATTACAATACTCGATTGATTATTGAACTGGCATTGTTCGATAATTCTCAAATCTTCTATTGCAATTAGATGTCTTATGATAATTGTTTTTGCGATGTCTTATGACAATTTTGTAAATAACTATTATTTTTGATTAAGACTTGTAATACTCGTAAAATTGTTGTTCCTTCTGAATCTGAAGGCTGGCTACTGAACTAAAAAGATAAAACAGAATATTTTATTGAGTAGAATTGTAATATTTACAAACTTTAATTTATTATATGCGAATTCCTTCATGACAAAACAAATTCAACCTATCAGAGGCATTGAAAATGTGGAAAATTCAGAAATGACATAATATTTTAATGACCTCTGCATGAGCATGCACAGCCTAAAACAAGATTGGGTGGTGGAGGGGACATATTTTACTAGAAAAGAAATAAAACACACTACAAGGAGAGTGAAATTGTAACTTAAATGACTCAATTAATAAATACATTTTATATTGGACCATTTACTGGGTTGCTAGATGGCTTGAAGAGCTTGCCCAAATTACCAGGTGAAATAAAGGAAAAATCAGAGACCGAAACATAATTATGGAAACAAAATGTTTTATTACAAAGGGCTACAGGGCCCCTTTCAAAACTTTCAGCGAGCAATGGATCTCTGGACCCTCCTGTGCACGTGCCTATGGATATCTGTTAGAATATAGGAGCTTAAACAAAGATTTTGAGCTCAAAGAAAATTATAAGAAATTCAGCACTACATAGAATCAATGTGAGAGCAAGTTAGTCAAGAAACCCAGAGACAGATTTTCAAATTGTTTTAATTAGCCCCATACATTTACTAGTTCATCAGTTTTTATTTACCATTAGTACATTCTTTCACTCGTGTAATATCATTACTTTATTACTAGTGAACAAATTTATACTCAATTCCTATTTTCAAATCCTTCATGTTATTTTCATTATCATGAAACTTGAATTCCCCAATCAATGAACTAGCTGATACATTCAATAATTTTTTTTATAACGATCTACAACATGAAACTAGAATAAGGGAAATTAAAGACAGTTTAGATTAAGACATTAAACAATGTGTATGAGCATGATCAAGAAATGTTTTGTTTTTCCTTTTATAACTTGACAATAAAATTGTAAAGAAATGCTCTGATAAATATCCTTTCATTGTGAACTTTAACAAAAGATTACAATGGTGTTGTATTGATTGTTCCACACCACATGCAGAAATACATATCCACACTGCACCCATGCATAACTACCAAGTGAATTCATCTTATCAAGTTGTTGAAAAGAGAAGATAGGTACATGGCCTAGATGCAGTAAAAAAACAAACAACTAAAGCACATGTGTGAGAGCAATGTAATTATTTTATATTTTTATAAATTATTCTAAAGAAATATTACACAAAATGTCTGAAACCTCTGTAACAAAGAATCCAACTTTTTAAAACCAAGTCTTCTTTGTTTGGTAGTTTAACTTTTGGTGTGATTGTTGGCAATGTTAAGTTTAATAATGAACATTTGTGTAACATTCAATACATTTTATTGTCACATCAACAATATTCAGAAAAATTCTTAAATATTAAACACTTCAGCCCCACTATCTTTACTGAAACTTTTTGAGAAGCTACACATTCTCTTGCCATTGAGAACATAATATTGTGATAAAATTTCAATCAGCATTAAAGTTTTTTTACGGTAATTTTTATCTGGCACTGAATATATTACATTTGGTAATGAAACAACAACATTTTCCAAATTTTCACTTTGTTGTTTTGATTCAACATTAAATTGAAGGGACAGTTGGAGCCATACACGAGTTGATTTCGAAAATATCCTCTTTGGGTTAATGTGCACTGGTACTCAATACTATAAAAATTTTAATAAAAAAAATTCACAGATCTACATTAAAATCATTAAATTTTAAAATGTATACCAGAAATTTGCACACTAAGTGTGAACATGGGGATGAAACAATATAAATAATAGTTTTCAAAACTTGTGACAGAAATGGGGAATTACGTTAGGTCGCTAAATTTACCGATTTCCATCAGTACAAGAAGTTCAAACAAAAACCATGAATGACTTATTAGAAAAATTTGAAAATGCAAGTCATCACAAACATTTACGAGGCCTCCAGGTATGCTGGAGAACTCTGTATATTTTGGGAGCAGGTTATTTTAGAACAGATATTTTGCACCTCGTAGAACCCAAAACTTTTTACATTAAATTCTAATATTAAACTTTTGCATGATCATTGCATTTTACTATTTTCCCTGCTCTCCAAATTTGAGAACTTACCAAGAGCTAGTATACCACTAGTAACAACCAATAAAGTTTTATTTTATACCAGTAAAAAAAAGGAAACTCATCTAATGTGTAATAGACTGCAGTTTTCTATTAAAAGTGATAACATGCCGTAAGATAAATAAAATGAAAGTATAAAATCAAACTGTATTTTAAGGGACAAAACTTAAGAATTTATTTAATTTTATTAAAAAAAATTTAAAAAAGAAAAAAAAATCAACCTGTCACTAAAATTATTTTTGGTGCAACCATAAATATAAGTTTGAAAAACAACAATTCAGCCTCGTCAAGAATCAGGTTTCACAATTCCAAATATTTAGAAAAACTAACAACAGAATAAACTTCCAATTGTAATACTTATGAACATTCATGAGATACAAATAAAAATATATTAGTAATGTATTGGTTATTTTAAGAGCAAAATTTTACTGTAAAAATTACAAATGTGAAACAGGGTTGCAAAGAAAAATATTAATGTCCCATATATGCACATTCATTCCCGTGGAGAAAAGGCTGGCCATTCTGGCAGAGGCAAAAACGATTCCTATGTAACCGCTATGTTCTGACTCGCAGAATGCAACAGCAAGCATTGCAGGGCAAAATTAAGATTTATGCATGGTCTTTCTACATTTCATTATTCGTATCTCCAGAAACTTAGTTTCACCTATTTAAAATACGAACTCCAACACAATTTATTGACTAAAAATTTTAATTTTATTAATCCATAATCTAATTCATTCACGATTCCACCAAAGCATTTCTACATGTTATGTTCATAGCTTGATGCATAATTGGTATGAAACAACCCTGATCCTCTTCTGATGCTTCAGTGTTATCTTTTCTGTTGCAAATGTTTTCACCATTTCTCAGGAGAGGAAATGGGTAAAGGCAAAAAATTCATACAACACATCATGAATAATCAGACACAAAGTGTAGCACGTTTTATTTCGCATGAAATGCATGTCCAAATGCATTTAAAAAATCAGATATGTAACCAAGAATATTAGTAGAAAAGTTTTTTGTGACCTACTCGAGGACACAGTATGCAGTAGATAATTATTGAAAGAAGAACTTGCACAATATTTTCCTAATACGAGATAAAATATTACTTACAATTCAGGAAACCAATTCAATATTACCAGCAACATTATTCAATGTGGCACATACACCTGGTCCCCTGACAAACCACAATTACAAAATATCAGCTAAAATATTTCCATGATGGACTAAAAAGAACAAAGTTATAAAAAATTTCTTAGTTGACGTGTTTGGGGTTGCCTGGTGTTGCTTTGGACCACTTTCCTGCTGGTTCTTGGCTCAGTTGGTGCAGAAGCAAAGGAGTGCATTATTTCCGCTAGCTGTGAAGCGAGAGAGCAATGCTTGTATTGCTGATAAAGAGCAGAGCTAAGACAACAAACCAGATAGGCATGCTATGCACCCTCCTTCACTACCTAAAACTTCACAACTGCATCCACAGTTTATGTATCATTTAAAAACTTATCAAGTTTCACAGAAGGAAACAATAAAATAAACTCCTTTTATTAAAAATATGTATGCATTATATGTGCAAAATTATAAGCTAATATTAAAAGATTTATTGCAGCTCTGAAGAGCAAGGGCTATCAAGGATTATATTGAATTTGAAATATTCAGATAATTCATATCGTTAATACACAATTGCCTTTAAGCTACATGGGTAGAATTGCAACAACGTGAACATACATTACCATGGTTGAGATATATACTTGATTTCTACATCAATGGCAGCAAGTTCTTTAAAAATGATTGCAATGTAAGTTAATATCTAAGCCAGCATTACTCTGTTGAATGACCACAACTGTTGTCTTGGCAAACTATGATAAGCTAATGAACACATTAATCATGAATGTTTGCAGTACAAAACAATATTTAATTGTAAGGCAAGTGACTTCTGGTGAAAATTATTTCTCGAGTTTATATTTCATTTGACTGTACAAGTTAATATTCCCATGAAATAAACAGTTCTAGTCATTCCACATTTAAGTAATGCTCTTTCATTGTAGTGTATTAAAATGTAAATGTAGTAGAGATTGTCATGATTACACGTCCCATATTCAAGTACGAAGAAACTGCACACTAATGTCTAGTAAATTCACAATTCATTAACAAACTATTTAAAATGTTTACATAGTTGTTTTGAGATCTCTCATTACATTGGATTTAAATTCATAATTTATGATTTACTGAGAAGCAAAAATAAGATTACCTCTTGATGTTATATAAGAAAACAAATGACTTGCTGCACAAAAGCAGTATTTTGCACAAATTTCTCTTGAAAGACTTAGAAATAGTTTCTCGAATAAACTAAATATTCAAATGGAAGTCAAGTAACTATCTCCACAAATCAGTCTTTCCCAAATACTGGTTAAAATAATCTCGTTATCCATACATACATGTCATTATTATTATTATTATTTTTTTAAAACAAAATTTCTACACAAACTGATTATACCAAAGCCAAGAAGTAATCAGCATCAGCATGAACTTTGAGTACCCTATCACTTTTAATGCAGTCATTATCATTCTGCATTAATATTGTGCCTAGAACCCATTTTTATTTATCACCTTTTATGAAACTCCACTGAACTACAAAACAACAGGCACCTTACCCTTTGTTTTCAACTGCAACAGTCAACAAGCCTTTTGGTGAAAGTGTGGTCTTAAATTGCTCAGGCACAGGATATTCACTCTGAAAAAAGCCATTTTCGGTTAGATATTGTGGGGAAATCATTACTTCCATGGCAATAGATCTGAATAATATTTGAACTCACATATTCTCCATTTGCTTTTGGGACCATTACATTCATCTCTGATGACTTCGCACTTACAATCTCAACTTCAAGTGATTCAGGACTGAGATACATTTGACATCCATCAGTTTTATCAATGGATATAGTTGGTACTTTATTAATAACCTGAAACAAACCAACTTCTTGTTAACACTAAAAGTACAAGGTTTTTATATTCTTGTCATAGGATTAGAACCTTTTATACATTGTTTCAATGCACAACAAGTTTAATTTTCACACTTATGAAGAATTGAAATATTAACATTTTGATACAAATGTATATCATTCAAAACAGCTATAAATTATGAACTAAAGAATTAATATTTAATATAATAAAATTGCATTAAACATTCTTTGTTCTAAATATTACTCGAAACATTTTTCAGTGAGGTTTGGATTTTTAGTGGATCAATCAAACTTCCAATAACTCCGGCTTATCAATTATTACATTGCATTTATTCTGCATCATTCATGTGGTTTTCTCACAAAAACCTTGCAATTCTGGAATAAAATCATTTAATATTCATGTAATTTTTTGAACTGTGCATCTTAAAAGAAATTAAATTAAAAACGTTTAGGGACACTTTAATACATAAATATTATCACATTTTCCGATGTCACTGAAAATGAAATTCTTTTGGTTTCTTACAAATGTTATCATGATTTGCAAATTAATTTATTCACTGAATTAAAATATATATATCAGTCTTGATTTTCATTTTCATTTCAAAACATTTCAGCATATTTGTTTTTAACCACAAGTTCTGAATAAACTGAACTTAGGCAATGAATGAGCACTATTTTCAAATTATTTAATTTTATTTACAGCCTTTTAATACAGAAATTTCACGTACTTTTCTGCAAACAACCACAAATTAGTATTTGTTTTAAGATAAAATATTTCATTTATGTTACCTGCATTTGCACCGACTGGCAATTGACGAACTCCACAGATGAAACTACAGAATCAAAAACTACAGATGACTTGCGACACGAATCCAATACCACTGAATTTACTTTTCCTTTCACTGTTAAAGTCGACTCTACACATTTGTACATGTAAATTACGTTGTTCATTTCTGTTTGGTCAATGAGTAAATTTTGATTTCCTTTATGATATTCCTGAAAAGTAAAAGTATTGCAATTTAAGCACACATAACACAAGAAGGTAGTTCACAATTAAATAATTAACAATGAAGTTATTCAATACTTAATCAGAACCTGCCATACTTGCATTCCCATTGGTTATTTTTAACAAACATCCAAGTAAGGCAGTGTAATTTTCTCAAAATAATACCCACCCCTGCTCCCATATTTTCTCTCTCTTTTTTTCAAATTCATCTTTTAGTCAAACAAACTTCAAAATTTTTGAAAACATTACACAAAAAACAAACTTTTCACCTTACTATGCTTACGTCCCTATATAAAAATCACATTACACAAGAATAATATTAAGATTATTTTTTGACCATCAAATCACCAACAAGGGAAAACATGCTTGCAAGGAAAGGGAAAAAAAGCTTTTTAAAAGTGGTAACCGATTTCAAAAAGAATATTTACTGATTTAATACTAAATAAAATGAAGTGAGTGTTTGTCCCAGCATTGTATCACCTGTGATTTGCAAAATCCTATTCAAAAACCTAGGCATCTCGCAATACACTTGTAATCTAGTAACAATTACGTTTATCAATATAGTTTTTACAATCAATGATATCTTGATTATACCAATAAGGTACCGGTTCATAATTCAGCAATTGACCTCTTGATCATCACTAACTTCCCTTTAAAATTCCATCGACCCCAGGGGGTCTATAGTGATGCCATCAAGAGCCCCTGGTGTAGTTGCAGGGAATATTGATTATTTAATATTCTAATGTTCAGACAAATTCTGATTATACTAGAATTTTTCGTGATTAAAACTGTGTTCAATTTTCTGTCTCACACAATATCTCTTACTTTTTGATACAACATTAATTTATCAATTCTTGAATACATTTTCAAGTACTACACAATGATTGGACTCTACAATAGTTCTCAAATGCTTAAATCTTGTATTTTTGTATAAATCTGTAATTTTATTCCAAATTTTGTTTTTATAAAGGAGAGGACTGCTACTTGAGAGCAAACATCTACCAACAATTTAATCATTACCAATAACCAGTGTAAATAAATTCAACTTGTGTGATTCTTTAACCCTTGATTGGGCAACAAGGATCCATTGGACGAAAAAGCACAATTTTATAATATTTTACATGAAAACTATTTAAGGTGTTAGGATAGGTTTTTGTAACTGTTTGCTATAGTGTTTTTTAAATATTCCAGCAAATATTTTAAGAAAGAGTAACTAAATTAAAAAAATAAAAGAAATCTTTTATCAGCTGCAACTGGGCAAGCAAGGCCCATTGGATTCAGGTCTCTTAATCTGCGTTTAATATTGCATTTTCTGGTTTTCTTTGGTCGATTATATGGTGAATGCTTCATGCTCAAGGGATGGACGAATGTCGGGTTGCGCAACATCTTTTTATTGGGAAGTTATACGATATTACGTGTTAGCTATTGTAAGATTGACGCCTTTGTAGACAGTGTTGCTGCATGTGATAGAACATAGCAGAGTCAGGAGAGGGAGTTTTTGAAGTTGTGTGCAGACCAGGTTTTGTAGGAAACAGCGATAGGAATGATGCAGATCCTGACTGGATGTTAGAAAACACGAGATCACACTATTTTTTTTTATTGTTGATACTGCAAAGAATTTAGGTCTTACACAAAATGCAAGGAGACAGTCAAAAAACCGGATTGAATAACAAGTGTCAATCACACATGTTTTTGGAGAAGGAGCTTCCACAACTCAGAAAATTTATAACACTGCCAAAAAATGTGTGTGCCTTGGGCAACGAATAAGAACTTAGTTGTTAAAATAATTAAAGACGTTACATGTCCATTGCAAACATATTATTTCAATGCAATCAGCTTCGATTGTGCTTAGCCATCCATCATCAGTTGTCTGACTTGATGCGAAGCACAAAATAACGGACTACCTTTTGTGGTTTCCATCCAGCAGACCAATCATGAATGACTGGCTAGCATCGTTTAAGCTGGCTATTGCATTAATCATTTCGTTTGACAATGACATGTTCTTTAATTATTTTATGAAAAATGCCAAAGATATCACACCACAACACCTATAACTTAGATGTAGTATCTGTTCAAAACCTCTCTGTAATGATCATAACGTGGAGAACAGTGTGTGTGATCTATAATAAGAGAAAAGCTGTTTAATAAACAAATGTAAAGTATTTTTAAAGGTTTTGTTGTACTAAATATTTATATTAGAGTGTTATGTTTCATTATCCACAACGCAAAAGTAATACAGTAAGCATAATTCTGTCACAGGAACTCCCGAGTCTCCTGGACACCGCCTGCACGGTTGCTTCATTAAAATTATCGGAAAAGGGTTAAGGTTCAACTTACTCAATTGGTAACAATATTCTGATCTTCAAGATTGCAATTCTGGCATTCTGTTTATCAAAATATTCATTGAGTTATTAGATACTACATGGGTAGGAATAATTTTTCTATTTGGGTATGAAAGATTTTAATAATTCCCACAGAATTATTTTATTTTTGAAGTGAAGAGAAAGAAAAACAACTCTTGAAATTAAACTTTTTCGATACTCACAACTAACCACTTCTTTCCTTCTTTTGTAAAATTTGGAGGTTTGTCAACAACCTGACCAGGAGCTGTCACTGATCTGTAGGTGTTTGTGTGAACTGGAGCTTTGAAAGGTGCTGGACCAGATCGCAAAGTAGGATTCTTGTGCGTCTGCATATCAGGTGTAACTTTTTTGAGAGCTGAAACACACAAAAAACAAGATTTTAAACAAAATGTTTGAAACCTAAAATGAAAATCATTACAAGCAAAGGACATATGACCAAAGGTTAAGTACATTGGAAAAACATGGAAATATTAATTAAAAACGATGAGCAAAATGATGAGTCAGTAGATAAAATTGAAAAATATTATCAGTTGAACAGTTCAAATATTATTATTTCCCAACCCATCAATATCCAATTTTTATAGCCTTTGCAAGTCTTCCCGAATTTTCTAGGGGCTCACCTTTTCTTTCTCCAAAAAAATTAGCAACAAAAAATGGTGGGGAAAGGGGAAAATGCACAAACACACTTGTGCAAAAATATCTCAAAAAGAAGTGAAATAATTTTATAATTAGTTCATGACTGTTATTGTAGAGCCTTCCTGAAAAGACAACACATTCTCATTTGTACTGTGAATATTTGTACAATGGGTTACATATTTACTCAATGTTACTGAAGAACCTTAGGTCATTTTATTATTTATTTTGTATATTCCAATCAACAATACCATGTCAAAGCTTGCATTGTTTGTATTACATATAGTCTATTGATATACATATTGTTTGTATTACATATAATACATTTCTCCACTTTGCATAATCAGAAGAATAAGGTAACTTCACATGGGTATTATGAGTAACAATTAATGAAACCAGCTTATTCATTTCAATTTCATTCTGTTAGTGTTATAATAAGAAGATGCTTATTCATTTCAATTTCATTCTGTTAGTGTTATAATAAAAAGAAAGACAAGTAAAGTTATAAAATTTGGTTCTTAAAAGGAATTTTTCATGCATTTTCACATTACATAATTATAGGTTCACTGAAACATGGCCTATGGCCCAGGAGCTGAAATTATTACCATATTTTGATCTTTGCCAGATCGTCTACTCAAAACACAGGAAAAAATTGTGAAATTGGTAGCTTTATACGAGCAAGGAGACTAGTTTTTATATTCAGTAATGGAAACAACAAATAAATGACTAATTTATGTCCTGCGAGTCACTTTCCCTAAGCAAAAGTCTGCATCTAAATAAATCTTAGTACAGCATTTCTCAAAGATGTAGCAAAAACTGACTGTCGCAAAATGAACATCACTATGGTCAGTATCCTCACTTTTTGAGGGTGCAATATATTCAGTTTATACTTCGTATCATCAGTAAATACTTTAAATATTCTTCAAAACTATTTGAGCTATTGGAACATTAACTATTTAATAGCATTCAATAATAAAGTTTCTATTTAATCTAATAATGGAGATTAATGGGAGGTTAACTTATTCGTAAGCAAACATGCAATATAAATCAATTTTTACTGACAGTACTCACTGGATGTTATTGCTTCGCCTCTGTTGATTTCTGCAAATAATGCTGACCTATCTTGAGCATCGGATCCAGGAGGAAGATCTCCAAGGGGCATCTCGGGCGGAGGAGGCGGAAGACCAGGAGGGGGAGGGGGCGGCACGCCAGCTGGAGCGCTGGGGGGACTGCCCTTGCCTCCCCACACCAGCCCTGTGGTGTGGTATTGCTTCACAAACTTCTGGAGCTCAGAGAGGGTTTCCACCCAAGCGTCCACCCAAACCTTGTGCTTTTTGTCTCTGTAACAATGTTGTAGTTTTCATTAACAAATATAATTTCAGTCCACAATGAAGGGATTTCACATATCAGTTAGCTCTGAAAACAAAGCTGAATAATATCCCAACTCAATCTTGTATTGTCACGTATCTTGTAATTGCACTAGTTAACCTCTGACTATTTATCTGGTCAAAGCAATACTTATTACTGTAAACATTTCTTTGAGAAAGTTATACAATGAAATATACATTTTTAGATTTCACAGTTAAGGAAAGTGTTTAAAACTAAGCCAACAAAAACTGAAATCTTGAAAAGCATTTACTGAATCTCCTTCAAATACCACTTTTACACTTACTTTTCTTTCCATTCCTTGAGAACTCTATTGGTATAAAATTGTCCAGCATCATTCATTTCCTTCACAAATGGTGCTGGAGCAGGGCTCTGAAACCCAACGATCATAATACATTAGTCTATTTTCACTTCCTCACAACACTAAAACCAAAATTGTTAGCTCAAATCTGAACAGAAAATGCAGTTTATCTCTTGCCAAATTGTATAACTCAAGGCTGCCTGATATTTGGTCTACTCTATACACTGTAATTCATTCACACAAATTATTTAAGAAACTGAAAACTTACAACAGTGACCCAGCCAAGGGCAGCAATACTTTCACTAACTGCACTAAGATGATTGAATTGTTGAGAACCTCTATGCTTCTCACGAAAGTCTTGAATTGCTCTGATCTGCGTGGAAGTTGGTTCAAGCAGTTTCATATTTTGATCCATTGATGGGGGACCAGATGAAGCAGCCAATGACAGGTACTGCAACTGAGCCCTGAAACATTTACTTATGTAAACAACAATTCAATAAAACAAGGATTCAACATCACAAAACCAAAAATTACAAAAACTCACTGAAATGCTTGTTTAACAAGTTGTGCAACTGCAGCAACATCATCTCCAATCTGGGCGGACGTTGACAAGAATGATGCCAATGGCCCATTCAAGATTTCTTGAAACGCAGGAACACTCATGTTGGAAACAGAATCGGTTGATGATATGCCCTGTTTCTCCTGACTGGATTTAGGAGGATCTTGCAAAACGATAGGTTTCTCTTCAATAAACTTCTCTGCCTCAGCAGATTTTGTTTCTACAGAAACTACTTTAGGACTACTTTCCTTCAATGCCGACTCTAAGGGAACAATTTGTTCATTAGAATTCTGAAGGCCAGCCTGCTTCTGCAAAGCTTCCTCGGTGGCAGAAACCGTTCGTTCCAACCGTGTGGTGACTTTCTCCAAGCGATTCAATAGCGTCTCGAACTCCACAGTAGGGGTACGTTGTTCATATTCAAAACCTGTCAACAAAACGAATCTGGTAAAAAACTGGTCACCACTGTTACCTCTAAAGTAAAAACAACGTAAGCGAAGCACACAATAAAATCCACGAAATCTCTCACAACGCTATCAGACTCTCAACAATAGAATGATGCGATAGAAAAAACAACAACAGATTGTCGAGTTCACTTGCGAAACTGTTCATTGACCACTGATGAAACCACGAAGCGATGGGTCAAAAGAGCGTGGGTGGTGGTGGTGGTGGGGGGGCAGGGGCAGACGAAGGCATTCACCTGGGGTGCAGCGCGCCTTGCCGTGTCGCCAAACGCAACACCTTGCAGCCTTGCGCCTCCGGGAGATGTCCGCTGACTGCGACCTCCCGTACGGTACTCGCGCCGGCGCCGCCAGCCGGTAATTTCTGTCTATATACGGAGCGACCGGTTCGCTGACCTAAATGTGAGTCACCAGCTGCAATGCGCTCCTGCCGCCCGCCCGCAGGCCTGCCTACTCGCGCACTTTCGACTGAGAGAAGCGCGACGTGACAAATGACGACACGGACGCGCTCCACGCTCTGCTGACCCTTCGGTTTGCTTCTCTTTTGTAGGCACCTTGCAATCGCCTGCGTCAAAACACGAAGGGAAGCGGTTTTGAATGCCTGTTTAAGGTGACGTTACGAGCAGCTGTTCCAAACATGTTCAAAAGAAAGGGGGTGGGGTGGTGGATGAGGAGGAGGGGAGGTATCTCTCGCGCCTTCCACTGCACACCTGTTCCGGATAGCTTGTCATCTCCACGTTGCATCTAAATACACTATACAATTTCGATGGAAGAAGTTGTTTCGAATGGCAAGTATTTTTGAAGTAAGAATTTTCGAATGACATTCATAGTCTTACGTCAATTTTTAGCGTTCACACAAGCATGTTCGTTTTTCAAACCGATTACGTCAGTAAGCCAATTTATGTATGGCGTATTTCTCAGAGCATTATTAGATTTTTCTGTTCCCACCGTTGCGCAAGACATTAAGCGCGACAGACATTATTATTACATAACTGCTGTCTGACTGTGCTCCGAGAATATATGCGAATAAGACACTGTCTCCGTAATATTCAAGTACTTTTTATTATCTCAGCAAAAATTGAACAATAAAATTGTTTTTGAATAACATATGCTTTGAGTCATTATAATTTGAAAGCGATTAATTAACGGTCAAACTACCGAAATATAAGAACTTCCTTCACAACC
Organism: Gryllus bimaculatus; assembly: GCA_017312745.1. NCBI lineage: Eukaryota > Metazoa > Arthropoda > Insecta > Orthoptera > Gryllidae > Gryllus > Gryllus bimaculatus. The sequence continues at coordinate 2,031,696 of BOPP01000067.1, read as the reverse complement.
TCAGTTGAAAGTGCATCAATATTCGAACTACGCAAACTTAGCTGTCAGATGGAAAAACAATAACACCATTTCCAAAGCATAAAGGAAATTCGAATAGGAAGCACCTGTATATATTTCCGGAGACTTCGAGAAACTATGTTCTCATGGGTGCGTCATCACACCCTGAGTGGGATCTTCGGATCTAAATATGATCTCATTCGACGAGAACGCACCTACGCCAGTCAGGGTGACCAAACAGCCCAAACATCCGAACGCGCAAAGCAAAAGGCAGCCGTTTACCCGCTGTCAACCACGCCCGCTGCTGACGGGCAGGTGTCACAAAAACGCTTCCAGTACAGGGCCGCCGCGAAGATCGACCGCTAAAAGAAGCAGCAGCAGCAGCAGTAGCAACGCGAAGTGGGGCGAAGAGGAGGACGCGGTGTCGCCGACACAACTGGGCTCTGGAAATATGCGCGAGCGATATTTTAGGCCCGGCCGACCGAAGCTGCGTTGGTCCATCGCACGCCTAGGAGAGCTGCTGATGCTGGCAGAGGCGGAGAAGGGGGCCGGGGTGCCGCTCCCCCCACCCCCGCCAGGTGAGCATCCGTCCCGTCCCGCCCACCTCACCTCACACGCAGTGCTAGTTTCCGGTTAGCGAAGCTCCGAGCACCGGGACGACCCACTGGGTAAACCAGGCCGTTGCACTAGGCGCCGGAAGTGCACGTATTTGAGAGGCAAAAGGCTTGTTTATGCGCTACGAGGGCGTGAACCGAGAGTGCGCAACGGCGGCTTCGACGTCCGGGAGGTCCTCTGTTCGAGTCCCGGCGGTGACAGCTTTAAATAACAAGAGACGAGCCTACAGCCTGCATGAGAACTGTAGAACCCGACAGCTCCGAACGGTTTTCGTAGAGCCCTCCGAACAATTCAGGTGGATGCTGGAACAGCATTACCCAACGCACCCCGTGTTCCCATTCCTGACCTTCAACGCTTCCTTTTGACAAACGCTCTCTGAAGCGAATGCGCCATGTGCAGAGCGGCTTCTGGGGGCGGCAGAGCAGCTGAGTGCATGCGCAGGTATGCTAGAACTCGAGATCCTTTGTCAAACGGAAGCGTGTATATCCTGTCTTGGATGAGGGGCTGATCTTCCATTTCTTTGACCAAGCAGGCGCGATTTGTAGCTTTATTGCAGGTTCGCATATCCAACGCTCTTATAGTAAATCCCTTAATTCCTCCTATTGATTCTCAAAAGATTTTGAAATTCATTCACAGCTGATGTTAAATGAAAAGGTAGGGATTTTGAATTCTCCGAAAAGTAGTGTTTTTCAGGCGATTTGTTTGAAACTCCCCGCTCTTTTGCAACAGCCAGTGTCTAAAACCGAACTGTCAGTCGAATTTGTGTATTTCTTAAGTGTTTTATTTTCACACAACTCGCAGTACGTTAACTCGTTTTCTGAAATCTCTGATTTTATTATAAAAATAAACTACCCAATATTGTGTTTTATTTTTACATTGGCCCAACTCGCTAGACAGGCGTTCTATTTCAAATCGGCAACTTAGTAAGGACATAACTCCAACCACCTAAAAACTGCACAAACCACCACTACGATCTAGCAGAGACCGGCAAAATTTGCAAGTGTTGTGGATATCTGGCCAAACTCCACAGCGTTTAAGTGACACAGAGAGAAGAAAAAGTAATACTCAATAATATAGCGCACAGTTTAACAATATAAGATCACTCAGGAGATACGAATGGATATAAATTACTATTTACAGGTTTTAAATGAAAATTTAATGATATGTAATTGGTATGTATAATTTATTCCTCGCATAAAAGGGTCACTTCAAGCAGTACAAAAATTCATTTCAACACGAGCCAGATAAGGCTGGTTTGCGGTTAAGCGCCTTCCTTTCTCACATACTGTCACACTCTTTCGTGTTTAGCTCAAACCCGGCCTGCCATTCGAAAACATATGACTTAATGCACAATGCGAGAGCAATTTACTACCTTGTTAACATCATTAGGTCTTAATTTGAGTGCTTAGGAGGAACACAGGGCGCATGCGCGAAGTCTTCATGTACGATGAAGTACGTTCATCGGCAGGAAAACGCAACATTGAATCTTGAAAAGAATAGGTTACTAGTGCTTCAGGCATGAGTTTCCTCGTGCAACAGCAGGACTATCTGGGGAGAAGAGCATTTCAGCATCATTCAGACGACCTGTGGGAGGCTCTGCCATTAAATGGTTTAGATTCCAAAAGAGGAAATGGACACATTATGAGTAAGGAGAGGTTGACAGTGATTGTCACTGCCGTAGACTGTAATATATGTTAGCTAAACTAATACATACAAGCGAAAGAGTGTCATTCAACAACAGTAACACAATCTAAGGGTACAAACGTCTCTGAACTCACGCTGATATTGTAACCCATTTTGTGTACTACTTCAGCTTTTATTGTATTACGAATGTAAAACCTAACAATACGTTACATTACCAAAAACACAACAAAACATAAACGGAAAAACACTCCTGAAAAATTGTGCCGATCTTTCGTGCCAGGAAGTGCACTGAAGCCATTTACAAACCGTGCAAATTATGGAAAAGGGAAAACGTAAGCGAACGGAAACGGCCAACACTAGTCATGTAAAAAACGCGTAAGATTACACAAGTAACAAATGATAGGACATACACGCTTTGAGTGGATCAAGGTAGGACCATTTTCAAATTTACCTTGCGTGTCAAACGAAAACGATTCCGGGCGTCTCCTCCAACAGGGCAAGGAGAAAGTAATCAAATGTGTGTACGTTAACCTAGCAATTACCAAGAATCACGCACAGCAATAAAACAAACGAGTGTGTTACTCTCGAGCTTCTCATCCCTAACCCCGATAAAACGCCGGCGCGGGCGCGCACGGAGGCGGAGGCGGCAGCATTTAAGCAGTTGCCAGGAGGAAGTTGTTATCGACGAATCAGGTGTCTAGCTCTGTTTCTCCGTGTGTGCGTTCGCGATAACAAAAAAAGTACGTTCTCTCCCCTTTTTGTTCTCCGAACCGTTTAACTGATACAGAGCATGACGAGCGTCTGACTCCAAAAGAGTCGTCGGACTCAGTCGAACTTCAACTTATACTACGTCTCGAGTACGATGCCGTACCCGTGCCTTATCTCGATGCTTATCTCTGGCAACGCTCTCTATTTGAGGAAACGATACCGCAACGTCCAAACTCCACCGCATCGGGCGGAAAGGGCGTGGCGACTCGCCGTCCGTGATCGTGCGCAGCGCCCCTCAGCTTCGAGATGCGAACAATGGGAGGTGCGATTGCATTCGGGAGTGAATACTAAGTATCATCAAGAGATGAGAGGTCTTTGAAATCAATCATTGGAAAACTGATTTTGTAGCAGCGTTGCCGTAAATATGATAGTTTTGGATGGATTTTGACGGATAATTAAACGAAACTCAGTCCGCTACAGCGGCTATTGCTTTGGGCTGTTTGTGGGATCGTATCTTGCGTTAAGTATGCATGTTTTCATCTTATGATTGAGGCGCGATATGCGATGACGTGCCTTATACAATACATTTATCTGCACCATTATTTATTTTGGTATAACGGAACTAAATTTAAAAAAGAAACATCCAAGCGTACATTTGAAAAGAAATTAAACAAAACAATTACAGAACACTGTTTTTTAATTAAACGTCTTGGCAAGAGGGTTGAAGACTCAATTTTAAGATTTATTCACTCTTTTCGTTTTTAAATGAGCCCTCAATCACATCCGTAAATGGTCTGGGAGCTTCACAATCTGTAGAAAAGTAAAACGCATAACTTTATATATATTGATATTTTATCGTTAACGACAGTTATTCTACTAATGAAAAAGTTCATTTACGACCAGATAAATAATAAATTATTATCTAAGAAACTATAACTGGTTTTTAACTGGTTATCATTAAACAGCCAGTTAAAACCAATCATGTAAACGAGCAATCATTACTAGATTCTAAACATTTTGAAGTTACGACGATTCCACCCCGCAGTTCACGGTTATCAGATGCTAATGTTAATCCTGAGATCATAATGGGGAGTATGCAGGCGTGCTTATGATGCATAATGATATATAAACGTACTTTAAAATACAATTCCCAATTTTTATGGACTTGTTAAGAGCATTTTAAGTAATAATAGTATAATTAGTTTTTAATAAAATATATTCATTATGTATATAACTGGTCGTAACAACTCGGATTGCCCTTTATATATAAAAGAGAAATGTTTTTTTACGACTAGTTATAAGTGTAGGAAAAAATGTGCTCATCAGTTCTTGGTTGATAACATTCTGATAAGAACACGGCTATAGAAGAATAAGGGGAAGGAATGAGAAAATGAAATTTTAAACAATATTTACAACGCAAGCTTGAAATTTGAAAATAAATTTCCGAAGGACAAGGAAGGAGGAAGGAGGAAGAACGAAGAAAGAAAAGAGAAAGAAAAAAAGAGAGAGATGTGAAAATTTTAAACATTTACAAGACAAAAGCTTGGTGTAGCTTGGTGTAACTTCAGTAAAATTTAATGCAACAGTTAGCTTTTGCAGTTCAGTTCAGTTGGGACGGATTCAGAGAATTTTTGGGAGGGGAAATTAAAATTGTTTGGTCTAATATGACATTACAGATTTTGTGAAATTTCGCAGACTACACTCAGATCACTCTGCGATATAATTTTATTCGTTTTAATGATTATCCGACAATATGTCTTCTTGAAAGTTTCGTGACAAATTAAAATTAATAGTTACTGAAATTTTTTTGGAGAAATTTATCTCATTTCTCTCCCCGTTCATCGGCGCCAGAGTTAAGAAACTTGTAAGAATAAAATACTTGACATTTGCTAAATCCGTTTCCCACGATCCGAGAAACGCACAACGCGTGATCGCCTTTGCATATAGCTTTTATTACACTGGAGCTATTTTTCTCATAAATTCTTGTCAAAAATGCTAATTTCATCTGTATTCCGAATTCTACTTGTATATGGGTTAGGGGGAGGGATCTCAGAATTTCAGCAAATGTGCACGGAATACCCTTCTCCCCACAGCACGTCACACAGTTTTTTAGACGTTAAATAAATCAATAAATAGCTCATCATCCGATTGTCCTTTGTTCCGGGCGCTCTGCCGTCGGCGACGGGGCGGCGTCCGATGGACCACGCCCCACCCTCGCCCCCGGCACCGCGTCGAGCAGAGCAGAGCCGAGCAGAGCAGAGCCGGGCCGAGCACAGCCCCGTTGCGCAAGGTGCAAATGGCACGGCGCCGAAGGGGGCGGCCGCCGCGCTTGTTTTGGCGCCGCGCGTCGACGCGGGGCCCGGCTGGCGCCAAGGCTGCCGCTGCAGCGGACGCGCCGGGGAGCGTGGGCGGAGAGCATCGGATATCGCCAGGCGACGGCCCGCACGAGCCACGCGGCTCGGCTTTAATAGTTCTCGGGCTTTCGATCTTTTGAACGAGGATGATTTATCGGGTATCATAGAAGTTATTAGAAACAAGCATTCAGAATAAAAGTTGCGGAAGTGAACATTTGTTTGAAAACATTGGGAGAACAAGAGTATAATAATAATAATAATAATAATAATAATAATAATAATAACAATAATAAGTCGGCCCCGTGGCGCAGACGGTTGCGGCAGCTGTCGTCTGCGCCGAGGAGGCTGCAGGGTCGAGTCCTGCGTAGACATGGTCGTATTTGTGATTATCCCTACACTCCGCATCTTCAACTTAACATCTCATAATTAATCGTGTATCGTGGTCAGTAATAGCATATACGCTAGTAATAATAATAATAATAATAATAATAATAATAATTAAAATTAATAATCAATTTATATCACATCAACAATTTAAGACATTAGAACATTAAGAGGGATGAGCTCTACTTTTATTCATTTCAGATATATTATTGCTCTTTCATTTAATGATCTGTTTAGTGAAAAAATGCAGCTGAAAACAGTACATCTCATTTCATCCAATACACATGCAAGTATTAACTGCACAAAAATGAAATATAGTTTTCAGTAGTTGAAATAATTCAAAATGTGTTACGATAAAAAAAAAAACTTTTAACGACCTTTTTCACGAAAAAAGCTTGCCTTAGTCAAAATGTGTCATGTCAAACATGTCCTGGCAAAATATTGCACTAGCAAGGGAAAGGCGTTTCTATAAAATAATAGTAAGAATGATTAGAGTCGACGAAAGTGTTGAGAAAGCTGTTATGTAGGAAAAGAACTTTGTTAACATTAAGACAAACTACCAGTTATGACCTCAAATGATCTTCATTGAACAATCAAAACCCACTTCTTTTCGAGGCTGCCAACGGAGCTGAGTAGGAAGTACGCGAGGGAGGACGAAATGGTTGTTGAATGCTTTGGAACAGAACGACTCTGCAGATAGGTCAGAGGATATTGATGGGAAACATTGTGACACTAATGATATTGCAAAAAATTGAAACGGCAAACCTAATGCGGTATGTACTGTAAAACATGTTCTTTTTCATTGGGGAGTGAGAGGCAAGCGAAGAAATGAATTAACCCTTTAGTGCTCCTCATTACATATATGTAACGACACTGCTGATTCACTCGTATTTGCATCTTTTTGGGACTAATTGGCAATTTTTATTTCTTCAATAGACAGAGACACCCTTAATTAAAAATATAAGCAAGTTTTTTCATTCCTGAATGCCGGATGTCGATTTAGCCGTGATCGCCAAGACATTGTACATCTCTGGCCAGGGTGTACACGTGACTTGCGTTGGTTCGAAACTTCATCTAAAACCGTTCTTAGCTGCTATATGTATGCCTGTGGTTAAGTTGGAGGGAGAGGCCGGTGTAAGGCAAACGGTGGTTGATAGATCGGGAAACAAATGAACGTCATGTACGGCGATGGCATTGCAAGAAATAATGATAAAGCTATTTACTAGCGAGTTAACTGTAAACGAACCCATTGACGAATTGGGTGCATGGACAGAACCTGCAGTTATGTTGCTAGCAGTAGCCGCACAGTAGCTGTAAAAGCAGTCCCTTCTTATAGTAACCTCTCTATAATAATCCAAGTGTGTGCGAACATTCCCCACTTTGAGACAAATTTAAAATTGAAATTTGCTGAATACTGGAAACCAACTTCAGGCAGCCTGCCCCTGAATGTGCGTTACTGTATGCCCAGTACTGTACGTGAATAAACGTTCTTATCCCTAAGCGTTGAGATAAAATTGCACAGAAAATCAAATAATGACTAATTTTCTCGTGGAAGATTATTTCTGTCTTTATCTTCAATTTAGTTTTACATAAAGAGTTCGATGTTCTGCTCATTGCTAAACCTGCGGGTACCCAAGAACTAAATCAAAAAATTTAATGGAAGATTCAAAACGATCCCGTTTTATTGAATGCAGCTTAGGAAACTACTGGTGTTCCTTAGAACCATGCTTTAAAGGTCTGGACACACAGATTCCGAATTATGCACATGCTTAAGTGCGTTGAAGCGTCGTGTGTATTGCGTGGGCGCCTGATTTGTGTCCAGATAAATTTAAAAATAATCAGCCATCCACACACCCATCTTTCTTACCTACAAACTAACTAATAATTGATTTACTTCTCGGAATATTAAGAAATCACAACTTACAGATAACTATATCCCAAGAATTCTGTCATACTTCTCAAAACCAGCTTTAATAAGAAAAAATAAGTAAAATTAAAAACTTCAAAAGAAAAGTTTTTTTCCAATTAAAAATAGGTGCTACAGTAGCATGTATATTTTTGGCAATATTTGTAACTTATGCAATTATCGAAAATTTAGAGTTCACTGAAAATTAGACCTGCGCCATTTTTTACAGTATTGTGCTTTATCCGAGGAAAACATTGAAGACAAATTTTGGAAAGGTTTTTGAGAAAAAAAAGTATAAACCGTTTTTATTTCAAATAAAAATTACGGGAAAACTACGTTTTTTCAAAAAATGTATAGTACCTCAACGATCCAATTTTCCAGAACAGATGACATGAAGTAAACACATTCCTATCATCAATACTGTACTTTTGCAATCAATTTTCGAAATGCAATGTCCGCCGAAAATGGGACATGCGCCATTTTTGTTAGTATTTTGCTCTATCGAAACAATTAAAAGAAAATAAAAGGAGACGTTTTTAAGGGGGGGGGGATATATTAAAATTGTCTATCATTTACTACTCGAGGGAAAACTACCGACATTTTCGAAAAATTGAACGTGATGTTATTTAAAAATATATCCTAAAAGAGCACATTTCTTTGAGGGAAAACTATCTTCAATACTGTAATTGTAGAAAAACTTCTTCCTTCAAGTGCTGGGGAAATACCTATAGGGGAATAAGCCGCAAGCCGTAAAAAAAGTGAACCGGAATTCACGTTCCAGCACAGATGGCACACCACCTCTACCACCTCCGGGGCATACACTACACTTACGGGACAAATGAGCTAAGTAGTTGACGCGCATGGAAACTATATTCTCATCGAATATTGTAATTGAACTCAAATTATTGAGAAGAAAGTGCCACAAACTGATCACATCATATTCCAAAGCAGTATTACCACTTAACTGGAGCGGGCGGGATTTCATGAAGTGGTCCCGAACTTAGAATCCCTGACACAGGGCGTGTATATTTCTCGGCGAGGTCCAAGAAGCGCCTTAAGACAGTGATCCGTAAGAAATTTTGTCAGGTTTCGATTTACGCATAAGCAGTGTGAAATGTGAGGTACTTGCAACCACACGCAAGCATGTGATTGCAATTACATCTGCTTTGCAACCATTCGTTCTTCAATTTCGAATACGCAATTTCCGAGAAGGACGGGGTAAGATTGAGAGTTCACGAATAAGGTCCGGAGGCCGTCAGAAGTCAAATATTACTGCACTTTGTTTTACAGAAAGACTATTCCTATAACATTTATTTGCAAGCTAGTATTTGAAATATTCCTTTTCCATATGTCCATATATCAAAATGTAACGAAATGTGCAGTAGAAAGTAAAATATTGTTTTCATTCGCTCAGAATCTGATGCACACTAAAAAAATAAAAATGATTGATTACCAGTAAAAAAAGCGTATTTACATGAAAATCCATTCCCTTGTTATGCACACGTAGAATTCAAAATCCACGCAGAATGAAATCAGGAAAAGTGTTTTCAAAATACAGGATTTTGCGATTGAATGATTGCATATTTATCAAATCTATCAATATCTGGATCATATCAATTATCACAAACCTATCAATATCTGGACTCTTGACACTGTCAATCCCGTCATAAATCATTCTACAATAGAAGCGACGAGAAAGGATGACCACCACTACAAAGTGCAACACAATTATCTACCACAATCGTGAAGCCCGAGAACGCCCCTCCGCAGCCATCCCTGCATTTGCCGCAAGATTAATGGCCTTTTAGAGGCAGGTGGAGGAGGTACGTTCCGCGCACAGAGCACGCAATTTTTCAAGCGCTCCGCAAACAAAGAGGAACCTTCGCCGCCCCCTACACGCAACACCACCTCGCACTCCTTTCACATTATCGGCTCTCATCTCCTGCTGCTGCTCCTCCTCCCCCGTGGCTGCCGAGAGCGAGCGTCTGGGGCCCGCGGGCAGGAGATCTGGGTCGCCGCGCCTGCTCCAAGGCGCCTCTGCTGCTGCATGTTTTCGGGCACGCGCACGGTGAACGGGCAAAGGGGCCGAGCGCAGACGGGTGATGGAAACGGACAAACAGACTGGAGAGGGCGACGGCGAGGAGGCGGGCGCAGGGGCCGGCGCGGAAGGCGGGGGCGGGTGTGAGGGAGTGGAGAGGGGAGGGCAGGGGAGGGGACGAAGGTAGGAGTGAGGAGATAAGGGTAAGGTCGGACAGGAGGCGATGACGAGATTGAGCAGATGATAATAGAGGTGGGGAGGGGGCGAAGACGAGAATGAGCAGATGAGGATAGAGAAGGCAGGAGGCGAAGATGAGAATGAGGACGCGGCAGAGACAGGAATGTGCATATGAGAGAGATAGTCAGCTCAGTCTGGCAGACGGCGAAATTGAGAATGAGATGAGGATGGTGAAGGGTAGGAGGTGAAGATGAGAATGAGAACACAGCACAGACATGCAGGAGGTGCAGATAGAGATGGAGAGAGAGTGATAGTGAGAGCGAGAGTGAGATGGCTCAGTCTGGCAGGAGGCGAAAAAGAGACGAGGCACAGCTGGGCGTGTGGTGACGGCGGGTGCGAAGGCACACCCCAAGGGGCTGAGCGCAGCCCGTGAGGGAGGAGAACGAGCGAGGGCGGCGGGCGGATCGGGAGCGACGGCGAGAGGCGGGGCTCAAGGATGGGGCGGACGCAGGGGCGCGAAGCGGCAGAGGCGGGGTAGAAGGGAGGGGTTTGCGACAGCCGTGAGGAAGAGCAGGCGGAGGCGAGGAGCCAGTTGCGAAGGGCGGGGTGTGGGGCGGGGCTCAGACGGGATGGGGCGGCTGCAAGGCGGAGGAGGGCGAGGCGGGGTACCGAGAAGAGCAGGGTGCGCAGCCGTAGGGGCGGAGGGGGCGGGGAAGAGATGCGGCGGGCAGGCCGGCGGAGAGGCGCGTGCGCGAGAGGGCGGAGGGGGGCGGAGGCGGGGCAAGGCGGATGGCGCGGGCTAAGGGAGGTGCGCCGGCGGCGGGGAGGCAGAGGCGGGGTACGCGATGAGGAGGGGTTGCGCCAGCTCAGTGAGGAAAGAGGCAGGGGAGGCCAGGAGCGTGGTGCGAAAGGGCGGGGTGCGGGGCTCACACACGGAAGAGGGCGGCTGCGGGCGGGTCCGCGATGAGGGAAGGGCTCACGCGCCGTAATGGAAGAGGCGGCGAGGCAGGGGCGAGCGCGAGTGGGGCGGGTGCGGGGGCGGAGTTTGGACGGCGGGAGGAGGCGGCGTCACGCGAGGGGGGCGCGGGCGCAGCCGGGCGGCGGGCCGCGGGGGGCGGAGACGGGCGCCAGAGGGGCGGCGGCGATTCGCTAGGCCAAAGGCGCGGCCCGTATTGATTCCTCGCCCATGCGTTCTGCGGGGGCCCAAAAGCAGAAAAAACGGCCGCATCGCGTTTGCGGGTGAAAGTTCTTGCCAAGTTCGCCGACCAAACAAGTTTAAGAGTCGGTTTATGATTCAGACTTGAGGTTCCAGTCTTCAGTCGTTTTTTTTCCAACTGCCATTCAGGTAAAAACGTCTGCATTCCTCATCACTTCCGACAGACACAAAAGAACCTAGGTAAAATAAAATGTCCACTCCCCTTAACATCAGTCAAAATTTACCTCGGCCAGTAGAAATGTTCGTACTAACGATTTTTTTTCCCCTTTTTCCTTCAGATTCGATTTATCAAACCTCCATTGATTACAATTTTCCCAATCACCCTCTCTTGGCCCCAACAATCCTCACATTCAAATTGTTTTAGCCTATGCCGAAGGCCACGGGTGAAAAACCCGAGACACTAACCCTGCCAAGAAACAAAGCGAACGCTAAAAGAAAATGCCAAGAGCTACGACATCGCACGCTATGTGTCGCCGACATCAAACTGCTTTACGAGTCAACGGGCATTTTATGTGCCACAATAAATTTTATTTCAGTCGCAGACACATTAACCCGGATCGACTTACTGGATAGCATTTTTAAAGGATGCTGCAGAAAAGGGATACAGAGCCACAGAAAAAAAAGAATTTAAGTTTTCGGAACGTTTGCCCTGCAAGCGCGTAGACAATGAAGATAGACATATGCAACTACCACCAAACATTGAAATATTTCAATTATCGAAACTTACAATACGCAAGTGCTAGAAAATGGATAGTAAAGAATTAGAATGCTATATTATACTAAACTCTTTAAGCTTAAATTTTGGTGTGACAACGGGAAAACCAAATATCAATCAACAAACAAATCACCTTTTGTGGCAAGAAGAAGCAGTTCAACAGAAATCTTTGTCTCAGCTTTTATCGTAAACTACCTACAACGCCTCCCCCCCTCCCTGACAGGCCTAATTTTTGACACTTTTGTTCGAGGACAGCCCACAAACCCACTGCCCGCCACGCATGACCGAGTGGCTCGCATCCGATCGCTCTCGAGCGAATGCATCGACCGCGCCGCGCAGCCCGCCGCCTGCAGATTACGAGCGGGCGCGGGCGGCTGGGTTGGGTCGCGCCAGGACGGGCCGGGCCGGCCCGGGCTGGGACGGGAGGGGGCTCTGTAATCACCGGACGTGCCCCGCCCGCTCCTCCGAGAGCTGCGTCGGAATGACGTCGAGCGCCTCTCCCGTACTACGATCCAACACGGTTCGCAGAAATGAATACGCCCGCTCGCGGAATGAATACAGCTATTGTTCGCAACGTAAGACAGGGTTGGTTGACCACAAACTTGGGAAGGTTGCGAGAGTAGCAGAGGGGGGGAGACACCGCAAGAGTCAAAGGTCGAAAGGGCAATAGGTCGCCAGACAATGTAAGGAGAGGTGAGGATACAACCCCGAAGAGGGTGGCATCGACCGCGCAGAAAGCATGCGAGGAGAGGGCAGAGGGCAGGGATGGCAGAACAGCGAGGAGGAGCGTTAGGAAAGGGCGGAAAGCAAGAGAACACCCGTGAGAAGCGATGGGTATTAGAGAAGTGGAAGGAAAAGTGGCGGCAAGGCTCAAGTGGGGATGTGATTAAACGGGAGTTCGAAATCAAGAGCTGGCTAAAGGCGGCTCCACACATCCGGCATTCCCCGAGCAGCGAGCTACTGCTCGCCCAACCCCGAACAGCTGAAGTGTTCGGCGAATGTCTGCTCCCTTTGATACGTCCTAAAAACCGACATGCGGTGGGTAGGGGGAACACCGAATGTTCGGCGCCCGGCGAATAGCGAGCAACCCGTCCACAGTACTCGGGATTCGCCGAATACCGCATGTGTGGAGCCGCCTCAACACATTACGAAGCCCGGAGGGAGGGAGAGAGCGGGGGTGGCGTCCGACTGACCGCCGGCGACGATGGGGCCGAGCGGGTCGAAGCGCACGCGGTGCTCGGTGGCGGCCTGGTGCGCCTGCAGCAGGTCGGAGAAGAAGCGGTGGCGGCGGAGGGCGAGCTCGTCGCGGCCGACGGGCGTGGCGGGCGGCTCGGTGGTGCCGCCGCCCTCGCGGAACACGTCGTCGTCATCGTCCTCCTGCGACAGCCACTGCGGCAGCGACCCCAGCCCCGGCACGCTGCCCGAGCGCTTCGACGGGTGCGGCGTGTGCAGCATGCCGTGCGCGAAGGCGCGCAGCGTCGCCGCCGCCGTCTCCGCGTCGCACGTGTCGGGCTCCGGGGACGCGGGCTTGGAGCCGTCCCCGTCGGCGGACAGGTCCTCGGCGCCGCTCGCCACCGTCGCCGTCGTCGCCGCCACCGACCCGCTCTTGCTGGGCGTCGACTCCTTCGTCAGCGTCTCCTCGTCGTTCGCCTTGGCCGCCGGCTCCTCCGACGGCAGCGCCGTCGCCGCGGGGTCGTCGGGCCCCTGGATGGAGAGCTTCGGGGCGCGCGCTAGCGCCGGCGCCGGGGCGGCGGGCGACTTTGCCTTCTCCGGCTGCGGGGGCGGCTTCGGCGGGGCGGACGACACGGGCCCGCTGTCCTCCTTGGGCACCACCTTCGACGGGGACACCGCTTTGGGGTTTCCATCGGCTTTGGAGGAACTCTTCGAATACGCTTCGTCTTTCTCCTTCTCCCCGATCTGCTTCTTCTCGGTAGGCGTCTTGCACCCGCAACAATTTTTGAACATGATTGCTCCGAAGTGCAGCAGAAGCACAGAAGGGTTAGAAGGAAGCAACCGATCTTTAACGCATTCCAAGTCTTGTAAGCATTATGAATTTTCCCCTTTAACTTGCGTATATTCCATAAGTAACGTCACGGAACATTTTTCAGGTTGCAATATACTAAAAATCAATACTTCCACAAACGTAACAATTCAACAAATTACATACATGCAGATAACGAAGTCGCACTAGCACTCGAGGAAATATGCGAGGAATCCCACGGCCGCGGTCGAACGTTCACGCGCCCGCGACGCAAACCGGGCAGTCGTTCAAGAAAACAGGCCGCCCGAGCTCACAAACGCACTCCCAACGAGACACTCGCGGCACTCGAGACGGCGGGCGGTTCACGAGACGAGCTCCGGGCGGGCGGGAGCGGGGCGAGCGGCCGAAATCCGTCATCTCGCCCGGGGCAGCTCCGGCCTCGCCAGGCTTCAACGCGCCTGCCGCCGTCGCCTGGCGGCCCAAGCCCTCCGCCGAAGCCTAGCACCCGCGCGCCCCGCCCGCCACCCGCTCCGCGCCCGCGCAGCTCGCTCCGCTCCTGCTCTAACGCACCCGTCGCGACGCGGCCGCGGCGCCGCCTGCCATCTGTAGCCGCAAGACTCACCGCCGGGCACGCAACGCGCAGATCCCGGGTCCAGCCCCCTCCCCCCCCCGCCACCCGAACGACCGCCTTCGAACTCCGCCCGCGCACCGCCACAAAGAGGAAGAATAACGAGAGGGGTTAAAAATACCTCGGGGGCAGATTGGCAAGGTTCTATCCGACACTTCTCGCGAACAGGAAGTTTTGACATGTTGGATCTCTCTATTGTCTGATCCGAGACATTGACAGTTTTCAAACTAGATTTCTTGAAAACCTCAATAAAAAGTGATCTGGTCTCATTTTCATTTTTATGTGGTCCAAGCTTACAAAATGCTGTCCTGGAATTTTTGATCAGTCTTTGAGGTTGTCAGATATATAATAAAAGTGGCTATTAGGCTTTCCAATTCCAAAGTGGTACAGTTCTCGAAAATAATCTGCATACTTTACTCAAACTTGCATACTACACATTGGTACTTTCTCCTTCTTAATACATGCCATTTTTATCTTTCCATACATTACTTCAAACTTTAACATCAAATGTTTCTCCCATAATACATCAATTCTAACCACACTGTTCATTGTCCCATTTCAGGTTACTTTCTAATGCAGATCAATAACTGAAGTTGTCTCTGCATTCAATGCACTAATTCCCCACTACAAGACCCCTCCCCAATCTCTCATTCCATTCACGCCCTCCCCCTTAGGTTGTCAGCAATAACAAATTTCACATCTGCTTCTGTCACTTGGGAAAGCACTCCTGGAAATGTGGATGGGAATTATAAATCTCAATCTACGTCAATGCACATTGAAATAAAATGAGACATCGTGAAGCAAAAACAAATTGTCAAATAAAAATAATAAAATTCCACAAGAAAGTCAATGATGAAAATCTGTTTTTAAACACTGCATAATAAAAATTTATCTTAGCAGCACTTTCAAATATCAAAATTAGAAAATATTTTAGTTTTTGTGGCTTGAAGTACAAGCAACCAAACTTAATACTAACACATTTGCTGGGATTAAAATAATTTTTGGCCTTTGGACCTGCTAAATTATCTACATCCACCTCTACATTGATTCTTTTATACATTAACAAATACCTACATTTTTAACCACTTACTTACCTGATACACTTAAATAACTGTCAAAAATAATCTTTAAATGTTCAGGCATATCTCAGAATAGTCAACACATACATTAATATTAAAATTAACATTTTGTATTCAAAGAAACTTCATTTAATACTGATAGAAGAATCAAAATTCAGAAAACCAACAATCATATTTTCATTTTCACTTACAGTGCTAATTTTTAACTAGAAATTGAGTTTTAGAATAAAAATTATTGATTATGTCTTAGAAAGAGCAATTTTAAAATATAATCTCAAAACTACAAACAAAGGCAGGTCATTCAATTTTCATTCAAGAAATAGTTAGAAATTCTTAATTCGCATGCATTTCATGTGAGATAAATCTATATCACTTCAAAAACTTAATTTAAATGTTTAATAATTTTAAGAGTAATGCTCGAGATGGCGTATGTATCATATGAGCATTGCACAACAATATGGGTCCATTGACATATTCGACTCTTTCACAAGATAAGTTGTTCGCGGTGAAATAGATTTCGCGGACACGGTAGCAAACAGAAAACGGTGATGATACACAGGGCGTAGTGCGCTGACTCATTCACTGAAATATCTTCTGGAACTTGTTCAAAAACATCCTCAATTCAGTATTAGTAACTTGTCTTCAGACATGAATTACCGAATGGTTATATTTAACTAAAACGGAGAAGTTCTTGATACAGGAGGTTAATGAAGGGTCATAAAGTAACATAGAGTAACTTCATACCGGTCAATGATGCAAGACAGCTTGTATGAAATTATAATTCAATACATTTTCTGCGATGCTTCATATTCCGGTTTCATCCCTTTAAATGAAGGTAACGCCAAAAGATTTTGAGAAAACAAATAACGTCCACAAACGAAATTATAACCAAGAGACTTACCCAATTGCACTGAACGTCAAACTACTGATGCTTCTCTGACGGTAAGGTGGGGGACTGGGCGTTTGCAGGAAACACCGGCAAACCACTCCAACGCACTGCTGACAAACCTATCTCGAACTGGTGAGATACGTCACCAAATACTTGACAGAGCGACGAGCTAATTGCTCCTAGATATGTACTTTGTATTGTAAAGACGTCTTAATTAAATTTGAAGTATTTTAATGCTTGTTTTGATTTTTCCCTTTTTGGAAGCAAGGACTGAAAGAACCGGAGAGCGTTAAAAAATAGTAACGCTGTGGGCAACATAATAATCTTTGATGGGTGTATTGGCAGCCCTTGTTGGGCATTGTATCAGAAAAAATTATAAATTTTAGTCTTTGGGAACCTAATCAAAAATTTGTATGTGTCTTCTGGCTACTGAAATATCTAATTGAGCGAAATAGTATCTGATATTGTCATCCTGATTATCAATATTCTCCAGTATCGACGTATTTTTTCGCAAGAAACGCAACATTCGGAGTCCTGGTTCATGGTTATTTTGTAACGTTAAAAGAACTGCAAGATTGTGTTAGCTTGCTTTTGCTTATTGCAGCTTTGGAGTGAAAACGTAGGCAATATCAATTTCAAATGTAATCAAATAACAAGCATTTTCGAAGTTGCCAAGTCGTGATTTATTGAAATATTAATCTACTGCTGCTGTAACTTCCGAAGTACGTATCATTAATTTCATTATTGCAACAAAAAAGTGTATACTTCGTTTATTCATTACTCTGAGCCTTCTTAATGATTGCGCCTGTCCAGTTGCATTGTATATCCTACTTCCAGACTTGTGAACATTGTATCGCGCAATCATGAGATCTCGAAGAGGACGCGGTGCGGAATGTACTTGCCCGACGGTGTCGCTGCCAGAGCTGCCAATTGACGCCGCCAGCCGGTAAAATGAATTCCGTAGTTGTAAACATTTCGGTACTTCCTGGTATTTATTGCTTATGAATCCCTGGCAATTACACTCTGTGCAAGAACAATTGATTTAAGCTAATTCACACTACTAATTGTATTTGGATAAAAGAGGAAGTGAACCTATTGTTGACAAGTGGCGTCTCGAAAACTTGACAATAATCTTGTGGAATAAGGTTATACAATCATGTTTAAAAACACATTTCAAAGCGGATTCTTGTCAATACTTTATAGCATAGGCAGCAAGCCATTGCAAATATGGGATAAAAAGGTTCGAAATGGACATATCAAACGCATTACAGACAATGACATCCAGTCATTAGTACTCGAAATTGTCGGAACAAATGTTAGTACCACGTACATAACATGCCCAGCAGATCCAAAGAAGACTCTTGGCATCAAGTTACCATTTCTAGTGATGATTATTAAAAATTTAAAAAAGTATTTCACATTTGAAGTTCAGGTAAGAAATGTTTTTCCAGTAGTGGTGAAATAGCAATTGCACACGATTTTGTTTAATCAAAAAAAAATTGTATCCGTTTGCAGGTATTGGATGATAAGAATGTCAGACGACGTTTTCGAGCCAGCAATTATCAGTCTACAACAAGAGTAAAACCATTTATTTGCACAATGCCTATGAGGCTTGATGATGGATGGAATCAGATCCAGTTCAACTTGGCAGACTTCACCCGAAGAGCATATGGCACAAATTACATCGAAACTTTACGTGTGCAGATTCATGCAAACTGTCGTATAAGAAGAGTCTATTTCTCTGACAGATTATATTCTGAAGATGAACTCCCAGCAGAATTTAAACTTTTTTTGCCTATTCAAAATAAAGCCAAAACATAGAATAGGTAATTGCATGCTCCAAAGTGATGGAACTCAAAAGTGTTGTGAGATTGAACAGTGTTGTGGAGTTGCACATTGATTTATTTCTGCATGTTACAATGCACTAATTTTTTTCAAGCTAAATATTTGCACCTACGAGCAATGAAATTAACGGTAATTCAAAATGTGCACGGCAACCAGTAATAAGTAATTTTTTTTACTGACATAATTGTATCTTTTTGTTATAAATAAACCAATAATTTTGACCTTAAAATTTCCTGTAGAAATTAAGAAGTAAGAAGTTCAGATGTGTAGTTTGAACCACTTTCTAGAAAATTGAATTTGCATTTGAGTACTAGTAGGTAAGATATTACAGTTTCTCTGCAACTTTTTGGTAAAAGCTAATAGTGTTGAATATTTTGGATTAAAATTAGAATCCGTTTTTATATGGTACTGGTTTCATAATTCCTGGACAATCCATTATGGAAGATAATATAATTGTATTATCGTACTTTTTCACAGAAGTTTAAACACCTTAATTATAAAATATCTACCTTGTATGGTTTAGTTGATGTTCATGTGCCTTGCCCATCTTAGAATACACCATAACACCTGGGCAGACTGAAATGAAAATGAATTTGGGAGATATTCAAACTTCAAGATTAGTAAAATGTACTTTGTAAGAAAGGATATGAATATTATTTTATTCATGTGCATGATTTTAATGTATTCACACTTAAGGTACATTTTTTGGGAGGAGGAGGGGCGGGAAAACTAAACCAAATTGGATATGAGAATTTATGGATTAGGGAACTTAAAATTCTTACTTTTTCATAATTTAAGGGAGTTAATTAAGATCACTGATACAAAATGAATTGCATGGTAATTACAATGATTTGTAGTATAATCCATTAGTAGTCTGATTATAATCACGATTATTCTGTTCAAATGTCCTGGTATAAATCTCGTGTAATGTGGTATAAATTTAAAAAATTGACTGCCTTGGCTGGGGACTATCAGTTATTTGAACAGTTAAAACATAATTTATAATATATCATGCCTAGTGGCCTGCTAGGGGTTTGCAACTGTAGTTAACAATTGCATAATGTGGAATGTATCCCTACATAATTGTTAAGCTTCCAACAATGTATAGAAATTATTAATTTAAAAACATATGGTTTCTCCATAGCTGTTATTTGTGAAGCAAGAACAGGAAGAATACATATTGTAGGTATCAAATGTCTCTTGTAGGTATCAAGTGTACTTTTTAAGGTCCATTTTTCCTTTCAGTCATTCTGTACTAAAATCACACTTCTTTTATTGATTATTATTTCCTTCCTTCTCCTCTCAAAAAAAGTCTATCAAAACTACAACAAAAACTTTGCTCAGGAACTACCCCATAAAATTAGTGAAAAACATAATCTATTGTGAATATAATGTAATTCAATGACACAATTAAATAAAGCTTAGAAAGTGTCATTTCTTACGCAGTTATTTGTTACATATGATTTTACATACAGGATTTGGCAGTTACAAATATTTAAAATCATTTAATCATTGTAAACATCACAATATGGATATTTATTGTTATGTTAACATAATATGTATTTCTTGGGGTTTCAAAAATACTCTTATTGAAACTGTGTTGTATGTATTATGGTTCATTCTACTTACCCATGATGGTCTTTTCACTGATTAAGGGGCAGTTAGTGTGTTCCTTGAAATAGATTGTAAGATAAATATTTATAAAACTTTTCCTTCCTTCTCCTTCCAGACTTTGAGAAATATTTATATATGTTTGAAGCGAATATCCATAAGTAACAACTTTCTGCCAGCATTAATATTAAAAATGATAGGAGGCATGATGTTGAGTAAATAGGATATCCAATTTGTGAAAGAAAATTACTAGTCCAAAGCTGTCAATAGTCTAGCTTCTAATAAATCAAATTTGAAGAAGCTATTGTTTGACAGTATATTAGGGCATAAAATAGGATGCACGTGATAAATCAAAGTAGAATTCAAATATCTGCAGTGCATAATTTTTACTCCATATTAATACCACTGGGTACAATTAGTGATTTGCTTTAATTATGCATTGTCTAAATAAAGAAACATTAGAAGAAAGTGTGTATTATGTGATCTATCTACCCTTAGCCTGCAGTGAAATAACAATTAATACCAAGGAATAGTCACTGGTCTAGCGTACTGTGTTTGGATTATTAATGTTCTTTTGAGGTATAAATGGCAAAGAAGCAAATTTTTGTACTGCCTAGTATGGAACATTAAAAGCTGAATACAAACACTTTAACTTTATTTCTTGAGTTCGTATTGTTCCACATTCAAGACAAATTAGTATGGATATTATCAGCAATATCCATGAGTGAAAAGTAAAAACAGTCCAAAATGCTTCTGTGGCAGTGGTGCCTCTCTATTCAGAATGTATAGATATATGCAATGCACCAAGTCACATCTCATGTCAGCAAATGGTTAGAAATCAAAATCTGGCTTGGGCCAGTACTGCATATTTTTAGAAATTCGCTGTTTTCTGGCATGTAATAACCTAACTTTCTCTTCTTTTGAAGTATTCGTAGGGGGAGAAAGTTAAGAAATAAGTTTGCTACAATATTTGCAAATGCACAGCAATGGCTTAGGTCAGTATTGAGCTTAGCCTCATATATAGCCTCAGCCTGTGATGTCCATATGCAGCAAGTGGCGAAGTATATTCAGACTTTAACCAGACTGAGAAACAACACCAGTACATTACAACTAGTGGTGCAACAGAATGGCACAGACTTTCTTGTACTAATTACTTTTCTAATTTCTTTGGTCTGGACTAGCTTTTTGGGCTTCCCAGCTGCCCAAAGTTCATATTTTTGAAATTTTCTCAATTTTTTGGTTTCCTAATGGCAGCTCCAAAATATTACTATAAGAATATTAAAGAAGAGTAAAACCTTGTTCCTAATTGGAAATTTGCATTGAAATATTTGGAACTGTGTTACTGTAAATGTGAAATTTGACACACTTCCACTCACAAATGCAATACTGTAAACAAATCGCTGCAAATGTACATATTAATAAACGTATTTAAAAAAACAACACAAAACAAAAAACTTTTGCGCAATTTTTGGAAAAACAAACAAACAAAAGTATACAGCAAAATGATTGTTATGTCATCTTTAATAGTGCGTTTAACATTGACCATATAGAATGTTTGAAGAAAAAATTTTGAGCTGTTTTTGAGAATATGGCTTTTGAGCGTTTCTGAAAATGTGGAAATTTGCCCATTTTCATGTAAAACTTTTGAGTTTTCAAGAAACTTTATTAGCCACAATTTAAAATATATATCCTCATAAATACAATAATGTGAGCAAATCACTGCTAATAGAAACATTTACGACATAAAAAGTAAAAATAGGCATTTTTGTAATTTTTAAAAAAACAACAAAAGAATACGGGACATGGCATGTATGCCATCTTATGCAGTGCATTTAGCACTATCCCTGTCAAAGTTTACAGAAAAAATTGGAGCAGTTTTTGAGAAATTCTTGTTTATGATATTTTTTAATATTGCATTTTTTTCACTCAATATTGCGCGAAAACTACTAGAATATTTTTTTAATGCACATGACTTTAATAAAGGCTCTAATTTTGGAGAACTATTTTCATTGAAAGTATATATCTCTTATCTTCAATTTTTAGTTGGAATATGACGAAAAAATTTCAATTTTCGAAAATTCTGAGTTCACAGTGAAAATCGGACGCATGCCACCTTTATAACTGTATTCTTACAAGAAATTAAAAGAAAAAAGAATCAGTCGTTGAGAAAATTTTTGAAAATGTCGCAGTGGCTTAATGTAAAGTTCTCCCAAAATTTAAATAACGTTATTCAAAATCGCAGAGCAGTAAGTCGGGTCAGATCGACGGAAAAGGATCCATTTTATAAAAAAACCCCATGAATAATTCAGGCAGCAGTGTTGTTCAGAGAGAGACGGACTCCACGTCAACGTCAAAATAAACAAGTGGAGCTAAAACAGCTCATACTGCCTCGCATCCTTAGTAACGGTTATGTATTAATAATAATATTATACTGCAATTTGTCTTATTAACACCCTGAACCGAAGTCCGCAAGCATTGATGGACACTGTCTTATTATTTTCTTATAAATTCTGACTAAAAGTGTCATTCTTGCCATAAATGGAACTGTTTTCCAGTTTGCACTGTTGTGGTTTTATAAAAGTTCTTTATGGAACACTATTGCTTGTTTGGAACACAAAATTATTTTTGCCGTGACTATAAGTTCACTCTTAAATATTTTTTTCTTTTAAACGAAGACATAACCAAACCATAATATTAGTCTCTTCATAATTAACCAAGAAATGAAAGTAATAAATGCCCCGGAGACCAGTGAAGCACAAAGCCTGCTAAAGCCATGCTTTCAAAAACTCATCTTACTTCGTACGTTAGTTAAAAAAAGAAAGAAAAACAAACATGAAATAGCAAATAAATACTATTATAAACAAGTATTTTAAACATTTACAGTTCATCATACAGACAAGCAAATATAATTTCACAAATAAATTCCATTCCTTTATGAATCTATTCAATTCTACGATATCATTACCTTATAGATATCTGTATATGTATCCGTGTGTGAGTGTGTGTGTTCCCGTTGAATACCTTTTTTATTGAACGCAATCATAACATTAACGTCAAGAAAATAATGATGTCTCATGTAATCTCTCTTCCATTCTTGTCGCCCACAATGAACTTCTCGAAAATACATCTCAAATATCCATCGCTGCATAATATCGCAATACCGCGTAGGAGGTAATAATCAAATCTCATTGTAATAAATAAAATTACGGTACTACTTTTTTTTTTCCATTGTTATATTTCATCTTTTTCGCCAATTCATTTGAATAGTATTTTTTAGGAAAGAATTGGATTATTTTCTATTAACTCGCGACTCAAATTTAAATAGTTAATGAAATTTCCACCATGGCAATGGAACAAACGAAAACTCGGAAGTTTTTTTTTTGGGGGGGGGGGGCTCATGCCCCCTCGACTCGCCACTGCCTTAGCGGCTACAGCTAAAACTGCCTTTACAGGGGGATTTGTTACAGCGATCTTCAGAATTCACGGAAACGTTCACAGAATACACTTTCGCCCACTTGTACGTCACGCACAGTTTTTAACTGGTATTCATATTAAATAAAACATTAAGCCCGGCTATGGTTCCATGTCAATCAGAAAAAAAATACAAAAGAATTTCAAAATGACAGCTCTTCAAACGGCAACACAGCACTCGTATCCATGCAAGATAAATCTAGATGGATAAAATTATAATCGTCTCCAGGATCGTGAATGAAACGCTCAAAGAGCAAAACTATTCCAAATTTAATAACTTCGACACTTAACTTTTTAACTTAAACGAGGGAAAGTCACGTACATTCGCGCAAAATTGTAATGCTTACGTTATGACATCTTACGTTTTTCAAATTCTTACGATTTGAATGATAGGTTAAACAACCGAGAAGGATTCCCCAAAATATAAAACTGCCTCCAGCCCCTCAAATTACATCAAGAAAACAGGGCGACTAATATTTGACGCTAAATTAGACAAAACCCTTCATATTTTGCGAATTTGACCTGGACGTTGGGTGAGTGATCCGTTTTTGATGAACCATTCATGTAGGGGGGGGGCGGGAATTACCTTCACAATTGTAAATTGAAAGATGTCTAATTTGTTTTTTTAATGTTTGCTATTTTCGAAAAATGGACACTTCCAGTGAACATTGATGAGACGTGCCCACCATCCCTTAAGCATCATGTACGCTAAGTCAAAATCTAATCACCAAAATTTGGAGGGTCGTCTTTTTTGAGAAAAAAAATATTTAAACCAAAAAGACCATATACTTTTCAATTTTAATTGTTATTTTTTCCAAAATTATCAACTGTATTTAATCTGCGTGGTTGTGTGTGGGAAATTAAAAATTGTGAAATTTGTAAACGTTGAGCATCACCTATGCTACCATAACTGCAGTGTAAATCCAACATTGAGTTGTATCTACAAAGCAGGTTTAAAAAATTGAAAATTTACAATGAAAAATCTCCCATTCGCTCATTGGACAAAGTAGTGACGCTGAAGTACTCATTTGAGGAGCAAACCTTTAATTGTAAAACTAAAAAAGTCATTGCAATTTCAGAACCTACTTAGTTAAAAAAATGTTTATATTTTGACCATTAAAAATGAACCAGGACAGAAAACTAAAAAGTAAAAGGCCTGTCACTGACTGGAGTATAAAGTTAAGAATCTTCCATTTACTTCACATTCTTCGAGCCAAAAAAAGCTAAGGAAGGAATCTAAAGCTGTCAGAAGATATGGTAAAAGTAAAAAAGAGATCTGGTTAACAAGCCAAGACGCAGTTTTTCTGTTTTACAAAAAATGAAAACATCAAATCTGTGTAAATAAAACAAAACAAAAAAATCTATTTTAAGAAGATGACAAAATTCAGATCCTGGCGAAGCAGATTGACACTGTTTTACATAAGGAAAATGGTGCTAATGTTACCATCGCAAAACAGTTAATTCATTTCAAATAAAAATAAATTGTTTCAGGAATTAGGATGAAAAACTACCATAAAATTGGTGAGTTAAGGCTAAAATGCCGTTGATCTGTCGCAGAGATTCAGTTACTCAAACATGTCATTGTGTTTACAAGAATTTCACCAGAACAACAAGTAAATGAATTGGTGAGCCAAATATAAAAAGTTAATTTTAAGAAACTTTTGAGATAGATTTCTAGTATTGCAACACTCAGTAATGACTGAAAGACATAAAATTGTTGAAAAATTTCAGGGTAACAATGACCAGCGGTTGGGTTATATTTAAATATTTGTACTTAAAATATGAGTAATTCCAAGCTACAATCAGCCGAAATTTTTTATCGGCACTCTCCGAATACCAAAAATAAAATGCTCATAATTTTTTATTTTTATGCTAAAAAGAAGGCATAAATTGGCTCATTTATATTTCACATGGACAGGCATTTTAAGCTCTTTTTGTCCCATTTCAAAGAGCACTAAGGATACAAATGTATAAAACTGGAAAATTTTATACAAACAATAGATATTTCGAATGTAATCAGCACAACATCAAGTGTTTTGATATTAAATCATTATTAGTAATTTTGGCATAACCATGCTGAAATATGAGTCCAAACCAGTCAAAAAGCTTGTTTTTTCTTCTTCAAAAATTCATTCCCAAAATACGCCATCTTCGACTTTGCGGAAAATAATAGAATATAAAAAAGGTTATGGGATCAGACTTAAACATATCAAAAAATCACAATGTTTGTTTTTCCACATTCTGAAATTATCTTGCATTTGAAAGTTGATAGCCATATGTTTCTATATCCTGTTTTTAGAGAACTTTTATGTGTTAAATATATTAAGACATAATTATTTACCTAATGTTATAATATTTGAAATATATTTTCATAAAGTTTCTTAAATCTTACAGTGATTACATTTTAATACTGGTTCCATATATTTATTTGAATTGATATGAATATCCCTTAGCGTCAAAACGTACTACAAAATTACACTATGCTGAAAAGCAATTTTTTAAATATTCCAAATTATTTCGGTAAAAATAGAAAAGTATTATAATTAACACGGAAAACCTAATACTTTTAACTTTAATAACGGGAGATATATTTTCGATTTTAAGCCAAAATAATTATTTATATTAAATTTAATATGTGAAATTGTTATTATTTATATTAAATACAAATATGTTTGAAATTTATGTTCGTTCAATTGGATCCAGTTATTGCACTCGTGCTTTCATTCTATTACGTTAATTACCTTTACGACTGCAAGTAAGTATTTTAAGCTCACTCATTATTTTGATGTAATGATATAAATGTAGAACATCAGTCAGAAAAAGACACTTGCTCTTTAAGATGCATATTATCTTATGTTTAAATTGTAAAAATCTGTCATGTCAGTTAATTATCATTTGCGCTTGCCGTATATATTTGAGAGTTAAAAATTAGACCAGGTACCAAACGCAATAAAATTTTGGAAAATCTAAAAAAATGGATTTTTTCAAAAATAGTATCATTCTGGGCTGCCTTCTAAACCCGCCTTAAAGAGACTCAAGCAGTTTTAGTTGTTGAGAGGCAAAATCAGTACCTAAAATCTAGTACCTTGACTAGTATGAGTACCTCTGACTTCTTAATGGTTGCTCAACCTTCAAGGTTTGACAGTTGTCAATTGGAAATATGAAACAGTTGAGTGATTGCCTTCATGTGACTTTACTACTCAAGTGAATTTGCTTAAGCAGGTTGAAGTTTTGAATTCATTGATTCGTGAACACTTCAAGAACATCTCCAGGTACAGTAACACTTGCTTGAAACCATATGATTGGTAGATTTGGCCAGTTGGTGGCCCAAAATATACAAAAAAGCTGTTCAAAGAAACAAAAAAAACTATCTGTGTGGAAGGGAGTGACTTTTACTCCGATCTCCCCCCTATGCTAATCCTGAAATATGCAAATACTGGAAAAAAAAATTGAGTAAAAAGCACGAATAAAGTAAGATTTTATGAATTTAACACACTGCAAACATCCAACTTAAAAAAATAAGATGCACATTGAGTTAAAATAACAAAAGAATATCCATGGAGCTAGCTGTACCAATTAAGCCATAAAAATAGCAGACCTAGGAAAACTAGATGACTGCGAAATAACACAGGGATTTTACAACGAAATCTTTGCAATGGAAAACAACAAAATCACTGAAGAAAATTTTACATAAGAGTGTGTGACAAAACGATACATTTGCAATAAAATAATAATAAGCTTGATGCATTTTTACTATGACTTGTACAGTACTTTAATGTACTGTACTAGCTATGTACAGTACTTAAAGCAAATTGCCCAAGATGCAAGATCACAACTATTATGGAAAGGGCAAAAAGGTTGGATGAAATAGCCAGCCGAAAGCGAAATTCAGAGGCAAAAGTAGACAGAATAGCATGAACTTACTGATATTGCAACAACTGTCTTCTCTTAGTACAGTTATAATGAGAGATCTGCAAGACTGCCAAAAACCAACTCTCTCCCTCCATATTTTAAATACAGACCAAAAATCTAATTTTTATTTTCTCTTATACACACATATAGTTCGAGTATAGGAAAAGTTGTGCAATTGCTGCGGAAATTGATTTGAGGTTTCAATGAAATACATGTTTTTAGGGTCTCCTGATATTAAGTGCTTGTTGTTTTTCTTCAAAAAACTTCTGCGCCGTCTGTGAACAGCACTAGTAAGTAAATTTTCATAGGGTTTTTTTCCAGAGAGGGAACTTCCGCCAGTCAATTCAGACTCGACTCAAAGCTCTTCGGATTTAAAAAAATATTCTTTAAATAAAGCCCCTCGCCATTTTTAAAAATTTTCTTTACTATTTAAAGCTCCTGCTGACATAATTTAAAATTTTCTTAAAAAATGGCTCAAAACATTTTACTTTCACATTTTTGTAAGAATAGAGTTAAAATACACTTATAAAGGTTCTTACGGTATGCTTTTTATGCTAAAGTCTGAATTTTTGAAAATTGCAATAAAAATTTGAAAATTTATCTTGATGTCTGCATATGCACTACAAAATTGGAGATTTTTCAGTCACACAAAACGTTCATTATGGTCATCAAATAATATTCAAAAAAAGGAATTTTTCAAAAATAGCTTCACCATTTTTTCTATAAACTTTGTACGGATAGCCGCTTACAAGAACTGTACAATACGGACATAAAAATTATATTGAGTGATCACTAAATTTGATATATTATTTGAAGTATTACTAAGCTCATTCTTTCAAATTATTTTGACGATGCGTTTCCAGTTTTGTATGCTATTTTTGTTAGCCCAAATATTTTTTTTTCTTTGTAATTACTGTTTTGGAGATGGTCTGTGGCGTCCAGGTCTAACACTGGAGCTGCGCGCCACCTGATTAGGGTTGAGGTGCCACTACACCAAGTGTACGCAGACAACGATGTTCAGACAGACGCAAGGCGCTGGGGGCTTAATGCGACCCTCAACATACCGGAGTTGGCGCTCTGCGCGGATTGACTCATGTAGAGCCGCAGAGCCACAAAAAATTACCGTTGGCTGTTAAACTCCGACGAGCCTAGCTAGCGTGCCTCAACCGAATGCAGGCGAGCCAACCCTAGAAACTCTGTGTGGGGGCGTAAACCAAGGCTGGGCCGGCGAGTCTATCTATGGAACAGTGGTGGGGGTGTCAGCCTCAACTATTTAACGCGGCGCCATCTGCGCCCGCGCTCTCATTCAGTTTGCATTCGGGTAGCTTGTTACGTAGTATGTACAATGGAGGGTGTAAGGATGAGGCGAGAGTCCGGAGAGTAAGGGCCAGACAATCTCACGTGCGTTAAAGCACACGGGATCGCCACGACCGGGTTAACTTTTTGGCGTTCAGGCCAATGACGTAATTGTCACGGGACAGAAGTCCGACGGCGCGCATCACGCGGTGCGTGTATTTTCTGCGTAAAGCAGTGTTCGAAAGAAAAGGTTGCCGGGAGTGTTTTAACAAATTGCAATTCATTGGAACTTGTTACATAATCTTGAAGTATTATTGATTTTATTTTGTTATTTGAAAGTTATTCTTATTTCACTACTCACAGACTCGGAACTTTTTTTTTATAATTTGGTGGCAGCGGTTTTACGAAGCCCACGGCGGTATTAAGTTTCCAGTTTTGCTTTATGATACTGGAGTGTTTAAGTTTGTAAAAAATGTGTTTTTTTGTGATTTCATTGTAATGATTTTCTTTTTTTTTTTGTTTTTTCCTATATCACCTACAGTAATAGAACTTTGGCGCTTGCAGCTCGTTGTGGGCAATGAATAAATGCTTATTTTGCTGTGTTCATTTGTTGTTGTTTAAAATTATTACACAAATGTAGTTATTTGACATTTACTTATTTCGTTAATTACATTACTGGCAATTACTGGTATACATATTACATATATGTGTTTCAAATTAGGTCTTCTAAAGTTTCACGAAAACTCAAAATTCCACATTTCAGAACCCCCCAAGGCCCATCGTTTGGGAAAATTACTCCAAATTTCTTGTTTCAAGTTTAGAATGGACTGAATAAAATGACAAATCGCCATTTTGATGCATCTTTTGCATTTTGAAAAACTACACAAATGAATTTTTTGAAAGTTATCTCTCATTTGTTAAATTTGTAATATCAGGAATTATTACACTTTTGAGTCAGTTTTCAAGATTTGCATAACTCTATGTACGGAGACAGACTATTAACCAGCTCAAGAGGTAAGTGTATTTCTTTTGTCTGCCCAATTCAAATGTTAAACAAGTCTTTAAGATTTATAAAAAGTTGCAAATACACATTTTCAAAAGAAACTCTTTTCTTTTGATGTTTATTTGTTTAAGATTGGCAGGATACAAAAGTGTAGCTACTAAAAATAATTGTAATCCAAAAGTTGAGATACTGACAGTTTAATTCATGTTAGAGTTGTATTAAATTAGTATTGGTTAGATATGTCCCCCCCCAATGGGTGATGGATGTCTTATATTCAAGTAAAAATGGTATATTCTAACAATGTCTGTTTACACGATGCGAACCCAGTGGACCAGAACGGACAAGTCAAATATACTGAGCAGGGGACTCCGTCCGCCGAAGTGTGCAAGCCCTCAAAGAACGCCCTACAACATCGTTCCTATCTCATATCTCAATACATGTAGAATCGTGTGTGCGAGCCCCCATGTATCTGTATCTCACATGCTATCTAAGGAAAGGCACCTCATCACACCAGTCTGCATCATCTGCTATTATTGAGCCGACTCCATGACCGAATATTCTATCAGTCAGACGCTTAGCTCAAGAGATGAGAGAGACTCATCTCTATCGCCTAAACGTCTCGCGAGCGAGCATCCACAGAGGTTCTACCAGCGAGGTCCCGCTATATGCAATCCAACTATATCTTCATGTCTATGCAAAACTTATCTAGCCACAATTATTCCTTCTCACGTCTCCATATAGTCTTCTATACAACACCGCCATCACCACGGCGAGCACCACCAACTGCACACAGATAACATGACATACTTTGCTGCTGGCTAGAAACATTTGCCAGCGTATTAACACACAGACTTATGGACAAGAGCATACAAGAGATGTAAACTACACTTAGAAAGTGATGCATTGAAATATGCTACTGCTTATACTGCGTGTTGCCAAAGTTAAAAGCAAAACCAAGAAGGGAAGGTCGCTTCATTTATTATTGCTCAATCAAACCGCAATGATGCAAGAAATCGAGAGATTAAATTTTGCCGAAAATCCACTGAAAACAAATGCTATGTAAATTAATTAAAATATTAATTAACGCACCAAGCAAACATGAAATTCTCACTTAAAATTTAATAACTGACATCATTATACTAAAAAATGTATGGTTACCCAATACTGTGCACTTTTGATGTAGTATAATGGGAAAAATACATTTTACAGTTTTTGTTTTATAAGGATGAAGAAGCATTTCAAAAGACACAGACAAAAAGCTCATGTTCTAATTTCAACTTCAACCAGTCAATTTATTCGACCCAGCAAATTAGCTTATTTGACCAACAAAACAAGCTAATTTGAGCCTTATTTCCATGCTTTGGTAGAGAGTATTTCAAGAGCTTCACCATTCCAAGTCATTGTAAATACTAAAACTGAATAATGGCTTCCCAGAATTTTACATCCTAGCAAAGAAAATAGATTGCAGGTAGAAAAACATTTACAAGTAAGAAGGGCAAAAGTTTGTGCCGGTCCTGAGTAGATAGTCGTCACTCAGAAATACACAAGTAGAGTTTCCCCAAGGGTGTGGCCAAAGCGTTCCTTATTTCGACTGTGAAGATCTTAACATCACATGTGGTCACCAATGTTTTGTCTCACTGTAGCCTGTCTGACCATACATATTATATCTATATAACATTTATCCATATCCAATCTTATATCGCACTATATATCAAAATGTCTGATACTGTCAACTCCCTTTAAATACCCAACAAGATTCATCTATCTTTAATTTGTACCAATTGCATCTTCTATCTGGAGTGTCTCACAACTAACATTTGCTAGAACATCATTGGAAGATAATACAGATTACTTTACTTCTACTAAATATAAGCACAATTATTATAAAACACAAACTTAGAAGAGATTTACTAAATGGGATTGGGAAGATTTGACATTCTGCGATTGTCAAATGCTTCCCTACAATGGTCCTCTTTCCTTCAGGAAATCACAATAGCCAGCTATTCTGGAAATATTTTCACGATTACAACAATAAGCATTCTTTTTTCCCTAAATGTCTAAGTTAAAAGCCCCATAGATTTAAACAATGAAATCATAATGTTCGTAGAAAATCGTCTTTCTTTCATGCAGCACAGGCATCGAAGCATGTTTTAGCCACAATGTTAACAAAAATATAAATTACAAAATAACCTTAAAAAATTTTAAAAATAAGATTTTCATGCAAAATTTTAATTAGCCATCTTCTCTCGTTTCTTACTTGGCTAAACAATAGGCTAAAAGGTTCTGATCCCACATTGCAAGTGAGGCTGCTCTTTTTTGCCCCTTGCGACTCCCGGCCCTCACAAGCGGAGGGGATCAACTGTTTTTTCAAGTTTCTCTGGAGATGGAGGTGATACAAAATTCCTTTCATTATATAAGTAATAATTACATTCAAGACTTAAAGATTCAATCAAGTAAAAGCCTCATTGCAGTGCACTTTTCATAATCAATACGATTGTATTGCTATAATAATCTGTATCAAAAAGGCACTCGTGAATGATGATTACTTTTAGCTAAGAAATTTGTATCAACCAATGCATCTATGTTAGAGACAACTTGGCCGCATGCTT
>BOPP01000067.1:1946952-1991036 GCA_017312745.1 Gryllus bimaculatus | reverse complement strand
CTATATCACCTACAGTAATAGACACTTTGGGCTTTGCACTGTTGTGGGCAATGAAATAAATGCTATTTTGCTGTGTTCATTTGTTGTTGTTTTTAAATATTACACAAATGTAGTTATTTTGACATTTACTTATTTCGTTAATTACATTACTGGCAATTACTGGTATACAATATTACATATATGTGCTTCAAATTAGGTCTTCTAAAGTTTCACGAAAACTCAAAATTCCACATTTTCAGAACCCCCCAAAGGCCATGTTTTGGAAAATTACTCCAAATTTCTTGTTTCAAGTTTTAGAATGGACTGAATAAAATGACAAATGCCATTTTGATGCCATTCCGTTTTGGCATTTGAAAAACTACACAAATGTAATTTTTTGAAGTACTCTCATGTTGTTAAATTTGTATTATCAGGAATATTACACTTTTGAGTCAGTTTTCAGATTTGCATATCTATGTACGGAGCAGACTATTAACCAGCTCAAAGAGTAGTGTATTCTTTTGTCTGCCCAATTCAAATGTTAAACAAGTCTTTAATTGATTCTATAACTAAGTTGCAATATCAACATTTTTCAAAATGATACTCTTTTAGCTTTTGATGTTTTATTTGATTAAGATATTGGCAAGATACAAAAGTGTAGCTACTAAAATAATTGTAATCCAAAAGTTGAGATCTTTGACAGTTTTAATTCATGTTAGAGTTATGAATAGTTTAGGTTAGAATATTGTCCCCCCTCCAATGGGTGATGGATGGTCTTATTATTCAAAGTAAAAATGGTATTTCTAAACAATGTCTTGGGTAAAAGAAAAGGTACTTAATGTTATAGGGTATTTTCAGCATATCTGTTATCTCAATCAAGAAGTAAATCTGTTTCAACCTTCGTTTATTGATTTCAGTATCTAAGGAGGCAGATAATGCTTTTTTTTTTTTTACATCTACACTGGAATATTTAGGCTATACTGTGTAATGCTGTGTATGAGAATGAAAAACACTATGTGTATGCAATTTCCACATCCATATGGTATCCCATGCACAAAGACTATGCACATATCACCATATTCTTTGTTTTTAAAATCCTTCTACACAGCATAAACACTGCACACAGATAACATGACATTTTGCTGTGGCTAGAAATTTGCCAGTATACTACACAGACTTATGGAGAGCATACAAGAGATGTAAATACACTTAGAAAGTGATGCATGAATATGCTACTGTTATACTGGTGTTGCAAAGTTAAAAGAAAACCAAGAAGGGAAGGGTTCATTTATTATTGCTCAATGAAACCAGCAATGTGCAAGATAATCCAGAGATTAAATTTGCCGATCCACTGAAAACAATGCATGTAAATAATTAAAATATTAATAACGCACCAAGCAATACATGAAATTCTCACTAAAATTTAATAAT
Organism: Gryllus bimaculatus; assembly: GCA_017312745.1. Classification (NCBI taxonomy): domain Eukaryota; kingdom Metazoa; phylum Arthropoda; class Insecta; order Orthoptera; family Gryllidae; genus Gryllus; species Gryllus bimaculatus. The sequence goes on along the minus strand of BOPP01000067.1, from coordinate 1,989,626 downwards.
TGACATATTAACAAAAATGTATGGTACAATACTGTGCACTTTTGATGTATGTATAATGGGAAAAATCACATTTACAAGTTTTGTTTTATGAAGGATGAAGAAGCATTTAAAGACACAGACAAAAGCTCATGTTCTAATTCAACTTCAACCAGTCAATTATCGACCATCAAATTAGCTTATTTTGACAACAAACAAGCTAATTTGAGCTTATTTCCATGATTTGGAAGAGTATTCAAGAGCTTCACCATTCCAAGTCATTGTAAATACTAAACTGAATAATGTTTCCCAGAATTTTTATTATCAAAGAAAATAGATGCAGGTAGAAAAACATTTACAAGTAAAAGGGCAAAAGTTTGTGCGGTCCTGAGTAGAAGTGTCACTCAGAAATACACAAGTAAGTTTCCAAGGAGGTGGGCCAGGTTCCTTATTTCACTGTGAAGATCTTAACATCACTGTGGTCACCAATGTTTGTCTCACTGTATTGAGCAATACAATAAGACAAAGATGGCCATATCAGCAATGTATCCAGTTTCTAATGTTATCGTCAATGCAGCGACATTATTTAATTTGTAGCCAATGCCCACCATTCTCACAACTACATTTGCTAGAACATCATTGTTAAGATAATACAGATTACTTTACTTCTACTAAATATAAGCACAATTATTATAAAACACAACTTTAGAAGAGATTACTATGGGATTGGGAAAGATTTGACATTCTGTATTGTCAAATGCTTCCCTACAATGTTCCTCTTTCCTCAGGATAATACAATAGCCAGCTATTCTGGGAAATATTTTCACGATACACAATAAGCATTCTTTTTTTCCCTAAATGTCTAAGTTTAAAAGCCCCATAGATTAAACAATGAAATCAATGTTCGTAGAAATCTCTTTCTTTCATGCAGCACAGGATCGAGCCATGTTTAGCCACAAATTGTTAACAAAAATTGATAAATTACAATAAACTTAAAAAATTTAAAAAATAATATTTTCATGCAAAATTTTATATAGCATTCTCTCTTGTTTCTACTTGGCGTTAACAATGGGCTAAAAGGTTCTGATCCCACATTGCAAGTGGGTGCTCTTTTTTGCCCCTTGCGCTCCGGCCCTCACAAGCGGAAGGGGATCAACTGTTTTTCAAGTTTCTCTGGAGATGGAGGTGATACAAAATTCCTTTCATTATATAGAGTAATAATTACATTCAAGACTTAAATATTCAATCAAGTAAAGCCTCATTTGCAGTGCACTTTTCATAATCAATACGATGTATTGCTATAATAATGTATCAAAAAGGCACTGTGAATGATGAATTTACTTGAGCTAAGAAATTTTGTATCAACCATGCATCTATGTTAGAGACAACTTGGCCGCATGCTTTACTTAGTTAATGAAATTCCTCCGGTTTCTTGAATATTTGGTTGGCTCAGGTGAAGGCTAGAAAAACAAAATTCACAGTAATCATTCAAATATATATATATTTTTTAAATTATGAAACAGTTCGAAGAAGGTAATTTACTCACCCGTCACCCTGGCCACCAGACTCTTTCTTAATATTTGTTGCAGGAGGTGCAACAGAGTCAAGTCCCATTTCAGAAAGAGCACGTAAAGCTGTAAGAGCTGCCTGTATTCAGAACAAGAAATTTATAACAAAAACTGTCCCAGTAAAACTAGTAAATCAACAATTTTCGGTGAAAAGGAAACAAAAATCAAGAAATATCTTGTTCCAATTTATCATGCCTCGGTGAACACAACTCATTGGATTAAGAACAATCACTCTCACCAAGTAAATACAAGTGAATCTCACCCTAACTTCATTTTTAGATTTTAACCTATGACATATTTTGGCTTTGATAACGGATTTAGTGGAATATACCCGAATTTCTGAACCATACTTTAGCATTTATTTTGACGTAATATTAGGAGGATTAGGAGGATAAATATAGGATTCTCATTATTTTTGTTTTTCACATGTCCAAAAGATATCTTTATTATTCCACTGATTCTATTATTTTTTGTATTCTTTCTTCTATATCCTTTTGGTTCAATCCCATTGAATTTCCGAGATATTTATAAGTGGTATCTCGTACAATTATTGAATTTTCTATTATCATTTTAGCTCAAGGTGTTCTTTGCCATAGAAGGCTAGTGCTTTAGTTTTCTGGCTTGATATTTTTATTTCATATTCTTTGCTTATTTTTCTTAATTCAAAGGCTGCTTTCTAAAGTGCTACTTCTGAGTCTTATTATAAGTTGGTCATCTGCAAATAATATCATCACTAATTTCTGGATGTTTGATGTCTTTATTCTTGTTCGAGTTTTCTGTTTCTACTTTTTTGGCATGCGATTTAAGTAAAAGTTAAAGAGTAGTGGTGAAAGTTGATCTTCATCTGCTGTGTTGTGCCTAGGTCATTTTTAATAACTATTTTGGAATCTTGGTGCAAACTCTGCATTTTTGATTAAATGTTATGGTACTGTTTCTTCATTCAGAATTTCGCATAACTTTTGCCTATTTACATTGTCATCGACCTTTTTGTAGTCGATAAACAGCATACAGGTCAGAAAGTTATGTTCTTTCCTTTTTTTATAATCTATCACATATCCTATTTTCATAATATATGAGAAAATTGCACATATTGTACTTCTCCCTTTGCGAAAAACCACATAGTTATTCCATGAGTTTTTCTTCCTCAATTTTGATTAGACTTCTTATTAACTTTGCAGATACTTTTGATGTAACTAGTACAGAGCTTATGCTCCTCTGAGTGTTATAACTATTACCACATTAGCCTGTGTGTTAAGATGCACCCCTATTAAACAGGATTTAATTCTTTTTTGTTAAATTTTAAACTTCTGTTTTATTTTTATGAAAGGGTTTGAAAATTAATTGTAACCAGTGAAAAGCAATGGTCTTTTATTAATATTCCACCAGGAGTCTTTATGATAATATTCTAATAAGCATGGAATGACAATGCCTTTTCATAGATCTTCTATGCCATTACTTTGACTTAACAAAATTTTAAGCATTCTTTCTTTTTACAATACTTTTAGCTTCTGTAATACTCAATTTTGTAGAAATAAAAATTTGTATCTTTCAGTGTACAAAAATTTTATTTTTGTAATGCTATATACTAAACATTCAAACACTTACAAAAATTCCCATCAAATGTATAAGACACTCCTGTATTATTTGACTTGGCAGTAATCATTACATCGCATGTAATCATAAATAATTTTTTAAACATGCCTATTTAGTTATTTTTTCTCGCAAACTACCTTGTTTGTTTCAAACTAATGGGTAGGCAAGTTCATCTATTTCACAAACTAGGATGATTGAGAGGCCTCCCCAACCATGGTAAAGGAGAATTTCTGTGGCTCCAATCCAGCGTGTCGACGACCTATTAGTTTGTTCATGAATGACATCTATAATTGAGCTCATAATTTTACTGATTACATGCTGAGGTAATTTGTAATTGTAAATAATAAAATGTGATTAATGTTCAAATAAATGAGATTACATGATCACAGAGCTCAAATGTTGTTTCTATTAAATATTTTTATTGATTTATTGTATTTGAGTTGTAAGTAAAGTTATACTTTCATTATTTCTTATATTGTATAAAACAGACATGTGATGGAGCAAAACGAATTTCAAATTTATATTCAACATGTTCACATTAAAGTTATTCACCTATTAAAATGAAAACCTCAGCCAAAAAGTTAAAATTTGCAGACCAGTGTAATAATAAAAATAATAAACCCTCACTATGAAGATAGAGAAAAAAAAATCACTATCCACAACAACAAATACCTGATCATGTGAGGCATCTGTAGTGCTTCCTGCACCATGACATACTTGAGGAGGATCTGTAGATAGCGAAACCAAGCTAAGAAATGTGCTATGATTGCCCTAAAGAAAAAACAAAAAATCATAAATTACAAAAAAGATGCCACAGAAAAAACCCAAGTAACATTTTAGTTTAATAAGACTCACCCGTGGAAAGTCTGAAAACTGAACCTGAAAACCAAGAAGTTGAGCCAAGTACATTAACTGATCCTTGGGTCGCACAACTTGACTATGGGGAGATATTTGATTTGGTTTCAAACTTCCAACAGGAGATGATGATTTATGATTTAAGCTTGATTTTGCTAAAGCTTCAGCAGTTGGTGAACTGCCTCCTTTAAGAAGCTCCTTTGCAATGGTAGCAGTTGTTTGCAAGCTCACTCCTGAATTTTTGGTAGGCGTAGTCTGCCCGTAACCATTGGTTGTTGCACCGTCAGACATAAGTAATAAACCAGGAACTAATTGACGGCCACTGCTACCTCCTGTTGGCATTTGATCGACAGGAGGCTTCTCATCTTCAGAAAATGTGACCTGGAAAAAGAATACCAATGATAAATATATGTAACTATAAAAATAATTTACAAAGTTATTATGTGCATAATGTAACTACTGGAATAATAATATTAGCTTTTCTATCAATGAATTTGTCAAACACTTCGTGTAAGTATGAACTTCACATTGACATTGAAGCATAGGGATCAACCATGCCTGTAAAATGTCTTTCTAATGTCTGAGGAATTTAAGAGCTATAAAAGAAGACTTGACTCAATTGCAATTGTACATAGTCTACAATAAATGTAACTAAAAAACATGTATGCACCCACATACACGTATGTGTGCCCATGGACATATTACCCATTTCATAAATGCATTAACATTCAAAAGATACCAGTGTACTGCTCAGTGTTCAAAAGAATACTTTAATGTGATGTAGATGTCAAAGTGACAGCATTTATCACTCTATTGATTCTAATAAAATTTGAGAATGGGTATAGACCATCTTGAGAAAAAAACAACAAAAAAACGAAAAAGTCAGAGCAAAGTGAAGCATCAATTTAGTAAAATTTGCATAACTGTTGCATTTACTAACAAATGCCTTTGCAAGGTTACACTGTTCAGAAGAGAAGTGGACAGAGAACCCCCATATATCTGAAATGCTTAACACATGGAACTTAGGTATGCCAGTTGCATCTTATATATCCATTTACATAATATGCCTGACTTCTGTTCTCTGATACTTAGAACAATTTACATTACAAAATTTCCATTTGTAAGAGATATGTGAATACCTTTGCTCGAATAACACGAACTTGAACTTGCATAACATAAGTGCTATTATTTCAGCTCACAAATGTGACCATCAGATGTATGGTAAATAAATTCAAAACTGAATCATTCGTCACAAATTACTGTTGATAAAAAAAGTTGTTGTTCTTGTTATTTTTGAAATTTTAGTGTTCTTAAGACAATCTGTTAATGTATTTTTCAGTGTGGTGAAGGAGATACTACCTATCAACAAAACACTCCTTTACTAAACTACATAGTTATTGTTTGTAATGTTATATAATGTTATTATTTTTTAAAGAGCACTCTTAGAGTGACTTAATACAATTGAACAGAGGAACAAAAAGCGTCACTTCAGAGCCTATTTCCTTTAAGGGATTTTTAATTCTCAGCAGTCTTAAAAACAATCAAGACAAAGGAATTGTACCTAGAGTACTTCCACGTAAGGAAATTCATTTCTTATTTAGATAGTGTTACGGAAAATACTGAATAACACAACCAATATCACAAAAAACGGCCAAGGGTGTAACATACCTTAAACATGTACGAACTTCAACTCATGATTGTTATTTGCTCTATTTGGGCTATGACATTAATGACTATAAGTACATGCAGACCTTTAACGTGATAATATAATAATTTAAGACCTCAAACACCAATTCACCATCTCCTATTACACTTTTAAACATCCGGCTCGACATTCACCAGGAAACTAAGATGCAATGCTCAATTTCTCCTACAAGATACAGTAATATGTTATCTTAGTCTATGCACCAGTAACAGCCTGGCTGAAATAACAATTATTAACTTTAAGATATAAGGTAGAGGGTCAAATGCAACAATGATCACTGCTTTTGAATATGAAAAGGATCTACCAACATGAACCTCAAGGCAGAAAAGGAAACTGTTCATTTGTCATAGAAAGGAACATTTAAACCCCAAACAAAATTGCACATATGCACCGTTGGAAATACTCTGCATTAATGAAATTGAAGTATCCATCTACGACTAAAATTTTAAAAAAAGTACTTAAATTTTTGGAACAAAAAATTTAACATATAAAATTGTTGAAACTTAAGGAACAGATTTCATCCTGGGAAAAATTGTGATTTTTAATATTTTAGTTGTAGAAAGATTCTGAAAAACGTCTGAACTATTGCAATTTTCAAAAAATCAGGGTTTTCAATGAACATCAAAAACGATAAAGCCATATTTCTTGGAAATTTTTAAAATGTCACAGTGGTTTTATGAACCCTCCTCAAAATTGAAACATCGGTTTTAAATTCAAGGACCTGTGACATCCACCAGATAGAATGAGGAATAATGATTTTGGAGAAAATCAGTTGAACAGTTAAGCCGCTAGTGTTGTTCACAGATTGACAGGCAGACAGATGAACAGATTGACATCAATTGATTTTTCGGTATCAAGGACCCACAAAGAATGGATTCTCACTACATCACAGGATAAGAGGATTTCCTCCCCCCTAAATATAGCAACTGAATTTATCTACTTTTTCGTTACAAGGACCCTACATTAAGGGCTTTCTGCCAAAAATTCACCGTTTCCCCCCGCAGCATTACATAACTTTCTCTCTACTCGGAAGGGAATTTATACCTCCCAAATAAAAAAACTAATTTCCAAAGACAATGAAAATGTGCTTTGAAGAAATGTAACAGATCAAAATGAATATTTACTACAAATTCATTATCCAAGAATTGGAATAGAAATACTACCTTTCTATTTTTATCCATTTCAGGTGTTTCTCCTGTTTTAATTGATGGCTTTGCAGGCTGTACTGATGGTCGAGAATATCCTAGCATTTGTAAAAGTCCCTCAGCAGCAGCACGTTTAGCCAATTTCTTGTTTGGTCCAGTTCCGGTGCAAGAGTGTTGCCCTATTGACACCTACATCATAAACGAGTTATTAGGACAATCATAAACAAATTGAATGAAATTTAATCTCTACAAGTGATAATACGATTTTGTTTTGAAGTTATTTTAAATTTCTTGCATTTTAAAAATGCCTCTCCTTGCGAAGGTCCATGCCGAATTGTGCACATCTTGATGAATGAGCAATTGAGGGCACGTTGAAGCATGCACAATTGTGAGCAGTCGTGTAGATACAACTGTGGACATGCTGATGAATGCACACTTGAGGGCAAGTTGATTCATATACAATTGTGAGCATTGGTACGTGCATAGTTATGGGCACAATGAATTCACAATTGTGGGCATGAAGATGCTTGCACAAGAATGTGCACATTGATTCAAGAATGAACTGTGTGTACAATCGTGTGTTTTTGCAACATGCACTCAATTACATTACTCATGAAATCATGAATTTTTCACTATGAGAGATTAACATTGCATTATGGAACAGTTCAGTATTATTTCCCCCGCCCACGCTCAATCCTCTAGGAATAAATAACAAGTCCAGAGTAATTATTATTTTTAGAGGCAAAAATGTGATATTAAAAGAAAATGGATAAATCAACATCTTTATACCTCCATAACAAATTCCCTTCGCCTGGGTACACCTCTTTCTTCTAATAAGGAATATATTGGTTCACGTTCTTTCTTTGCTTGTTGAATTTGAATGAGGCGAGATATTGGATTTATATCCTCTCCATATTCAGGTTCAGCCTTCTGTTCCTAAATCAAAAATAAAATAATTGAAATTAAGTTATAAAAATTATCACAGCATAAGTAACTAAAGAAATGAAATGTTAAAAAATGAAATGATAGAACTTATTTATTAACATGCATTCATATATTAACTGAAGATCAATTTTAATTGAAGATTCCTCTCCAGAATGTCCAAGTTTTTAAATTCCTTTTGTTATCTGATCTTCAATTACTTATCAATTTTTTTTAAAAAGAAAATACATTTTTATTGCACGATAAAGTCATTCATTTATTTTACCATGATATTTCACAATGTCACAGAATTTCAATCTCTTATTGTCATGTTCTCTATACTACAAAGCATGTTCAGAATGTAAGTGTACTGTGATCACACTGGGCTGAGGTTTTTACATTATTGAGGTTTGGCAACACTGAGAGGTAGGAGGGAGAGAGGTCATCCTGACCAGAGCGAGCATCGCAGGAACACAGTAGTATGTTAAGTCTTGTTGTAGTGTTCAGTTGTGTGAAAGACGTCCGTAAGATACCCCACAAAGTGCAAGCCATATACTCTGATCTACTTCCTACATGCAGAAGAAATAACACCTACTGAAACTCCTTTTCAAATTGAAATGGTTTGTGGTGAAGGTTTATTTACCAGTACGAGCATGTTTAAGTAGGGTAGGGAGTTGAGTGGAAGCGGAACAAATGTTCATAATGATCAGAGGAGTGCAAGACCTTGCATTTTGATGTGTAATTTTTATCTGTACCAAAGAAACTGTTTATAAAAACAACTGTTGGACAGTGGATGATATTTCTGTGATGTTTCTACAAATATCCAAAATTCTCTTATAGGAGATACGAGACACAAATGCACCAATACCAGAGACAGAGCAGCACAAGAAAAATCAGATCAACAACATTCGTGAGTTTCTTCTGTGACTTGAATTGGAAGGCCAGAATTTTCTGAGCAATTTTGTGACTAGAGATGGAGCGCTCATTACATGTCTGTGGCAAAATGACAGTTATCGCACCAATTCTCTGCGGCAAAAAATTCAAAACCACACTTTCAAACAAAAAACCATGGCTGTAGAATTTTGGGACCAAAATGGCATCAATTTGGTAGACTTTCTGCCTTATTTGGAAATCATCAACACACGACATTGTGAGATTAAAAAACTCGAGACTATTCGAAACAAAACCAGAGGAATGCCGACAGGCATGGTGACAGTGCAGCTTCAGCTATCAAGGTGCTCTTGGAATCCTTTTGTTGGGATGTTTTGAACTACCTCCCCTGACTTGGCGCCTTCAGATTGCAATCTTTTCACTTCTCCAAAGGCACATACTAGTGGAATTAAATTTTCTATCCAACAAACTGGTACAGAAAGAAGTTTTGAGGGGGCTGAGAAAGTTGGCAGGTAATTTCTTCAAGGACATAGAGAAGCTTGTTCCATGCTTTATTACATTTAACGACCTGGCAATTACGGCATATGTGGGAAAAATGTATTAACAGTATCTTGTTTTTTTATTATACTTTTTCTATTTTAAAAAAATAATCAAAAAGCACACTTACTTTCTAAACGAACCTTGTAGTTCAAAACTGACATTTGCGGCAATATCAGCCTAAAGGTATTATTAAACTAATTTCTTAAAGGTAAAATTAAATATTAGCACAATAATATGGGAGGTAGGTACATGGGTTGGCCTAACCTGATATACCTTGATGAGATTACGAGTTTTTTTCTTGCCGGGATTAGCTTTTCGTTTTAAACGAGCCAAACTAGATGTCAATGTTGGTGATGTTGGTGGGAGTTTCTTCAGTTCCTCCAACATTTTCTCAGCTGCTCTTTTCTTGGAAACCTGCACAAGAATAGATATAAAATGAAGATCTGCACAATATATGGAGTTCTTAAGAAATGTTTCAACAGATACTTATAAATTTGTATAGAACAATAAATCTCTTTAGAATATTTTATTAATTAAAATTTTGTTAAAAGAATTATCCTAAAGCAAGAACGTCCAACTCATAATTTTAGCGGCATGCCCCCCTTTCCAACAACAACCAAAAGCAGTGTGCAAGTCTCATGAAAAATAGGCTCTATGTTGTTAAGTTTGCAGACATTATTTTTATTTTTGAAATTGTACCGACAAAATTTATTTGAATTACTACTTTATTAACTATTTCATATTCAATTTATATATTTAATGCCTATTTTGTCTTTGCTGAAAAACAAAGTGACCTAAAACATCTCATAAAATACAAGTGATATGATATAAATGATACATGTATCAATCAGCCTCATTCCCTTATGTGAAACCTGCAATGCAATAACTTTAACCCCTCACAGTTATTGGAGGTGCTAAAGTTATGTGACTCACCCCCCTCACCCCTCTGTGTGAGCATATATATAAAAATTAACCAGCCAATTTTGTCTTTTCCCCTCAGTTTTTGACTTCTAAAAACTGAGGGTTGTCATATTCATAACAGATGAAAAATGCACAATGAACGATATTTTGTTACTGGTGTAGTACAAGTTTACTTCAGAAAGTCATTTGCAATAGAAACTCCTTCTGTCTTATTGGATGTTTATGAAATAGATATTTATGGAAAAAGTACTATGTTTGACTGTATAGTAAGGCCTGTGACACTCGAGCTTGATGTTGAAGCCCAATAAGTAATGTGTGTAACAAATTAACACTTACTTATGCGAAATAATCAGTGCTAAATTTGCTGTTTCGCGTAAGATAAGTGTTATTCTGCAAATGCATACAACTTAGCGCATCAATGCTTGGGTGAGGGCCTTTAAAAGTTATGACTATGTAAATCAAAACTATATTATCAAGTTGAAAACTAATTTCGTTATACAAACAAAGGTCATATTTTCAGGTTTATCCCCCCCCCCCCGAATTTGAAGTTAAAAATCTGGAGTCCTCTTATATTTGGATATATAAGTACGGTGTACATGTTTGAGTATTTTAATATTTTATACCGCTTCCGATATATACACATTTGGATTTGACGACAAGTCATTGTCAATATTCCAGCACCAATTTCACGCTAAATGTGTAACCTGAATTGCCATTAAATTATAAATTAATTACATGACATTGCATAGATGTTTTTATAAGAAGAGAAAGTGACAATTTACAACATCAAAACACATCTACATAATAGTGCTACAGCAGCACAGAACTTTTCACACTATTTGTGAAGAATTATACATAACTGGTTGAACCTGCAAAAGTATTCACTTAGCCTTCACAAAAATTCACCAATGAAAATTGGGCATACACATTTTTTAAAGGCAAAAGGACAAACAAATGTGAAAATGCTTCATTGGCAAAAAGGACCCCGAAAACATGGATTCTGACTACATTTAATATTTAAAAAAGTTCTATAATACATATTGAAGCAAGGACAATCCACTTTTGCAGTATCGGAGACCCATAAAATGTGTTTTTTCAATTGAAAAATCTGTTCTGTTTCCTGCAGCATTACATAACTTCTTTCTACAAGATTGATTCAAGAATGTAGAAAAAACTAATGAAGAATGGAATAATAACCATGGACAAGAAAAAGAAATGTAATAGTCAATTCCTACCTTTTTACCATTGCCTTCACCTGTAGTAATTTTATCTCCAACAGAGCATTTTGTGACAAAGGTTCGCATGTGTGGAGGACCCTTTTCACTTTCAACTTCAAAGTTCACAGGAAGATTTCTTTTTAGAGCAATCTCGTGAACCAAAGAAATTGGACTCTTCAAATCTGCATTAGGATCATTTTCCAAACAAGAACCTAAAAATAATTACTAATGTTAAGAATTCAGATTATCTATGCTTCTTAACAAGAAATTAACAACCAAAAAGCAATACTTCATGTAATAACCTTATTATGTTTTTAGATGAATTACAAATTAACCAGAGCCCTTCTAAGAACAATGCAATATTTAAATGTTGCATTATTGATATTATTTTAAAAGCCATCTTTTTAAAACTAGGTTAATTTAAAATATGCAAATTATAGTTTGGTTGAAGCAATAAGCATGTGCAATCTTTACCAGTACATTAATGTTGTTCATAACAAACCTACTTTCCAAATATTTTTCGAAGTACAACAAAATACTAATAAATTTACGGAGCCTCAAGAATTCACAACACAAAAAGTTTCAAAATAACATAATCAAAACCAGAAAGTTATAGTAAATAAATAAATTTGCTTCAGTTTTATCTTTTGGTTTATTAATAACACAAAAGAATGAGATGAAAGTATGGATATCTCCTAACAAAACAATTTGTACTTTGATTTCAAATAACAATTATCAAATGTTATTTCAAAGAACAAGTAACCACTCCATGCAGACTTGCGGTCTGTGACACATCACAAAAATTTCCTAAATACATGATCTGACAACAAAAATAATCAACCAATTTTCTGGCAAGTATTAATTTATTTTTGTTGATTTTTCTGGGACACCAGTGTACCATTCTTGTTATAGAACCATTGCTGAAGGATATCATTGCTTTTATCAACATGCGCAGCCTTAATTTTTTTTATGGTTCAAAAAATGAAGAGATAGGGCGAGATTTAAAACATTCTGATTTATTATTTGTAAAATAAACATATATTCCATATGAACAAAAAGTATTTGATTGAATGTTAAGTTTATCTATTTTGTGATTTTTAACCATATTATATTATTACTATTATTATTAATAATAATAATAAAACAATGACACAAACATAAAACAATGAAAATGTATATGTGCAGGAAAAAATAATTGAATTATTTTTCAGACCAATCACATGACAAGAACATCACAATTCTTTTTACATACCAGCATCACATCTAAGACTCTCTTCTGGCAAAGGCAAGTTTCGAAGTTGACTTAAAGCTCTGGAAGCAGCATCGTGCCTTGCAGCTTGGGCTGTGGGGCCTTCACCCAAAAACTCCCTTGTTCCAACTCGTAATGATACGTAGAATGTAGGATGGAAACCAGGGCCCTTGCCATAATGATGGTAGCGCTACAACCAATAATTCAAACTATTTTTGTATGACCACAAAAAACTCCTTTTACAATTACCATCTCATGCTGTCATCACCTGTGGATCAAAATAAGGAGGACCTCTTGAACTCAAATTCCGCCTATTCTGTTCACATAAATACCCACGAACCTAATGAAAAAACAAAAGACAATTTTTAATTTATTGCTTAATTTTTATAAAAATATTCTAAAACATGTTCTCATGATTAATATCAGGCAGCTTTTTAAATCCATCCATATATTGATATGAATTATAACTAATATAAATATAAGCTAAAATTGCAGATTATGATCATTAATAATATATAATAAAACACAACAGCACACTGAGGAAAGGAGATGGAATGTCTTGGCCTCACTGTCACATTAAAATAATCTCATGAATGGCTCATGGTGGTGAAATAACCACTCACAGACATGCTTTCCAAATATATATTTATATTTTGCAAGTATTGACAAATTCCAAGTATCCTCTATTTCGCCTACTGCTGCTACTCTACCCTGATACTTTACTACGCTGTTAATTGTACCACCCAGTGCAATGCATTTCAGTTTTTGCCTTTTCCAAAATAGAAGAAAACCCTCTAATAATACATACAAAATTTGCATTTCAAATATTCATTGCACAATTATCAGAAAACAGTATACCATAGAGCTTTTACCTTACTACAAATACTATTACAACTGACTCATACACCATATTAATCTGTTGTTGTCTCAGAAGAGGTGCAGTTGCCACGTATTATCTATTACTCTTGCCACGCATTTCTATGTGTATGCACTACAGATAATTTCTTTAAAACACCATTAAAAATCCTCCATCATTTCCTGTAAATTGAAATTTCCAGTATAAAAGAAACAGTTCATCACTTCTATTAGTCACTTCCCTATCTAATTGTACATCTAATGCAAAATATAAAAACATATTTTAATATATTTTAGAAAAAAATATTTTTCATTTAGCTCTGTTTCAAAATATATATATTTTCATAAATAATTCAAGATTGCAAAACCCTCTCATTAAAGTATGTATCAAAGAGTTCAATAACTTGAGGGCAAAAATTGATGAAATCGCCTAGATAGACTTTGAGAAAATGTTTCTCAAAGTACCTCCACTATCACATTCTTAAAATGCCCTTTACCCTTCATTCCAATTGACTAACATTTAAACCGCATGTGATGGTGCCATTACATAATGATTGAAATTTGACCATGTTGCTGTGTCTGACTTCTTTATTCACTTTAGGCTGCATTGAACATGTTTTTTGGTGATATCAGTTGAGTTTAGGAGTTAATAGATTTTAGAGAACACTACATGGTTTTTGGGAGCCATTGAGCTAATATTTCTTTTAGTGTTCATGGTGCCTTCCTCACAGTATCAGCTGGCTACTGGAGCCCATGCATCGTTGGGCCGTGCTGTAAAAACCAATCTGAAGACGCCACACGTAACCCATTTTGAATAGTTATCCCTTCAATTTTCCCACTTTCTTCTGCAGACGTCGGTACATGGTAGCAGAGCTCAAATGGGAGTTGCTAAACACTGAAGCTATGAACTTTACTGGCTCCAATCTTGGTTATTTACAGTAAAATAGTTTAAACAGTTCAAAGCAGGATTTTTGAAGTGTAAAATTCACGCTTAATTATAATTACTTAGTGAAGATGGGAATTTATTTTTAATTTTCTATACTCTGTTTGGAATGACGTAGTGTGAAGAATCACGTCCTGCGACTACCTACTAACGACATTTTTCCTCTAATACACTGCTGTCGGAGAATCTGATAAAATTGATGACAATTCACCTCAACTTTCTCAGTTGGTGTGATTTTCAAGTTTGCAATAAACGTGACTCTTGTTGCTTCCACACCAAATCCTTACGGTTGGCGTCCGCAGCCATTTAATTCCCAAAAGCATCAGGTTCCCATAAGCAACAATGAAATTCTACCAAGGCTGTTTGTCATCCTAGAGTACCAGTTGTAGAAGTGATGGAAGTTACACCACACAATTTAGTGAACGCTCACAGTATAATGTGGAATTGTGCAAGTGTGACAAAATCTCCATAGCATATTTGCAAAACCGTTCAAGTACACAAGAAAATACGGAATAAATGCTCGTCCTACATGTTCTCTGTTTTGTTGGTGATTTATTTCCTGCAATATTTTCAGCAATATATTTATGCTCTATTTTGTTTTACTAACAAAATTATATAAAAATACTGAACTTAAGATGTATGATGATTGGTTGGAAACCCTCTAAAAGACTGAAACCTGCCGAAACTGATCTTTTTTGAAGGAACCATCAGATTCTGTGTAAGGTGTTTTATTGTATTAATAGGGCAACATTAAAGGCTGTATTAAGCCACCTCATCCTAACATTTCTGAAAAAAAAAGATCTTATTTATAACCAAAAGGTATTACAAGTGACTCCTAAATAAAAAAACCAACTGAAGGTCAATTAGAATTTTCCTCCCAGAAAAGAGAATTCAGAACACAAGAGAACTTGATTGGTCACAGCTCAATAATATAGTTAATATTTGAATGAATATCAAGAAAGCAAAACAATCAATATTTTCCTCGCACAATGACCTTTTCAAATGCAGAGGGATATATTAACATAACAAATTGATGAAACACTAAAAAGGAATAAGTTTATTCTCAACTATCCATTAGTAGTGTGATTGTGAATTTAAACAATATTTTGTGTTTATTCCTTTGCGTTCCTCTTTCACTCTGCTCACTATGTTCAGTTGTTTTGAAACTTGTTTCCCAGAAGTGACGTTAAGCCAATGTTAATCTTAATCGTGTGAAGTGTTGATACTCTTCAACAGCAAGGCGAATTTGAATTGCATTTTCTCACATTTTTAGTGATGAAGAGATTTTGGCGCATTTGGACAACATCCAGATAAAAAAAGGACAAGGTAAGAAGTAAATGTTGATGAACTTAATGAACGAAATTATGGAAGAGGACGTAGATAATCATGACAATGAACCAATGTTACCAACATCTCTCTAATAGTAAAAATGGCATTCTTTTGATGTAGGAAAGGGTGTTAGAAAGAGAAGCTGATTTTCAATGTAAGAATTCAATGACCCTAACACACCAATAATTTTGTAATTTTCTAGATCCAAGAAAATGTGCAAAGAATATTATGATGTACAAATTGAAAATCATCAACATGAATATAATCGACGAGGAAAATTTAATACAATGAAACCCTAAAAATACAATTTAGTATTGGCATTGTTATGCTTAATATTAGGAAAAATTAGTGTTGTAAAAGATATGTTACCTGATTATACATTCCTCTGTAATTAAATGTAGGATTTGGAGGCAAATATGGATTATGTGGAGCTCCATTATGTGGGGGCTCTACAAACGTGTATACTGCGGGCTCCCCTCGTTTCATTGCCAGTGCGTTAAGTTCCACTGTTGGAGTAATATTACCTGCAAGAAATAAACATTCTCTATAAGTAAATAATGTTCTCCAATTTCATAAGAGAATGTTTGTGGAAAGGAGATACACATGTGGAACGTACTCTTGCCAAGACGAACATTGCGTGTAGTTTTTGGGGGTGGGTGCTTGTATTGTGTGTTTTCAAGGGCTTCACTAGCTGCTGAATGTTGGGCTTTCTTTATACTGGCACCCTCAGCAGTATATTCTTCTTCTCCCAATTTCAGCATAACTGTGAAACGCTTCTTGTGAGCTGGTCCCTGCTCATTGGTGAGTCTATATTGGTGCTGTATCTGTGAGACATAATCACTTTCTTATGAACTATATTCTACATGCTATCAATGAAAATTTCAGTATTATGATCAAACACTAAATTAACATTTAAAAAAACCTGAAGGTTTAAAGAGAAAATATTAAATGTTTGTATGGGTATCTCTAATATATTGAAAAAGCTTACATCATCACTAATATATGGGAATCTGCAGGAAATTAATAAAAACTAAGCACTAGAAGTGAAATTCAAAATTAAAGTACTGATAAAAAGCCATTGAAAATTCAGTAACTTACTTTATTAAATCTTGCAAGTTCGTTGACAAGACACATTGGGGTTTTCTCTTTTGTGTTTGCCACGTTTGTAGAGGGAACTGTTGTGTTTGTTGTAGTAGTGGTGGTAGTGGTTGTGCTCGTATTCATGTTTGTGATAGTTTGTTGGGGGGGCGATTGCTGCTGCTGCTGTAATTGCTGCCTTTGAGATCCATCTCCCTCAGGTCCTAGAAGCACTGAACACCAAAGGACACACATTTTAAAAATAAGTATGCTATTCAAGACAAAATGAAGATGTAACTTTGTTCATCTTAGGCAAGTTCTACAAAGCGCATTCAGAACCAACATAAGTGACAACACTAGGGAACACAATTTTTACCCCTTAGGAAAGTAGAGTGTGCAACGTACTCAATTTCATACATTGATTAGGAATGTCAAAATAAAAATGTCATGTCACATCACAGTTTTTAAATATATTGTATCTTTATACCGTATTTCACTATTTACGCAAATACTTTTAAATTGTACCTGCAAGATATGTAGAATCAATATGCATAAGATATGTTTACAAATAAATTATTTGTAAGTATTTATTATGTATTCAGCAATGCCTCATTTAAGAGAGATTAACAAAATTAGGCTTTCATGTTGTTTTTTTTTACTTTCTGTATTCAAAGTTTGCGGTCTCTATTCTTATGCCTGGTAGTTGCACTTGAGTAGGTCTTAGTGGACATTTTGTAAGCAAACCATGTGTACTGTCATCAAAAGCGCATAAGACACCGAAAGGAATCATATTAGCCCCTTACCTTATCACAAGAATACAAGTACACAACTACTGGAGTAGCAGATTCAGAGTCAGTTGACGTCATGGGAAACTGTATCCTCAGTGCGTGTGAAGTTGGTTTCTAATTTGCATGTGCCTCAAAAACATTTATTACAGTTCTGTGGATTTTGTAAAGCACAATTCATCACACTAACTGTTCAATTCAATCTGTTCGGTAAAATTCAAATCACCATTCTCATCGAAAGTTTAAGAAGTGAACGGACTCACTAATTTCTGTTATGTTTGTGGAAGATTTACACCCAAACTTTAAAGGAAAAAATTTATAAAATTACAAAACTTCCATATTCTTTACACTTTGACTGTTGGATGATGGGAGATTATTGTTGGTTTCTTGTTGGAGAGTAAACAAGAATTCAAGACAAAGTGACAAGGTGCAAAAGCATTTTTAAGCAATGCAATAAGAATTTCTCCACCCAAGATGTTTCAATATTATCACACAAATATGCATTTTCTATTTTTAACTTCTTCTTACCTCACCTGAAGTATGATCATAATATTTTAGAGTAGTATAACAGGGAGCGACAATGCAGAAATAAGTATTGGATTTTGTTTATTTCAAATACTAAATATGGTTGTATATTTCGAATATGTAATAGAATTTTTCAATTACAATCTTCGAAATGTGATCGTTCCCTTTGAAATCACCTACATTCATCCCGGAGGTACAGAAAAAAAAATTTGTTCCCTAGTGTAATACGGTTCTTAGGCATTTTTGATAAATTGACTACACAGCTACAAAGGCAATATTAAATTGAAGTGAAATATTATGAAATATTCAACTCTTCTCATTATCTACACAAATTGCTTTATATTAACTTGTTAAACACTAAGTATTAAATTTAATAAAATTAATGTAACATTTTCACCTGAGGCAGGTTTTGTAGGCTGTGGGGTGAGGGGGGTGGCAGCCAAGACTGGATTGACTGGTGATGTGGGCATTAAGGTCAGAACTCCTATCAGGAAAAATAAAAAAAATACAAAATCAATGCATATAATAATAGCCCTCTTGCTTACAAAAATATCATTAGTGACATCTAGAAATAATAAAGGTATCCTATTCTTACCAATGAAGCTGACCATAAATTACGTAATACCAAAGAGGAGGACTGAGTTTGAGGCATTGTTAAGCTGTGTTACATACGGGTAGGGTGGGGGGTGAGTTTGGTGCTTTGTAACAAATATTTCTTTTCCCACCACCCCTTGATATTGCAGCATTTGCTGAAATAATTGCTTTTATTGATAAGTGCACTAAAACATTAAAATATTAATAAATTCATTTTTTTAAATTAAAAATTTATGATGTATAAACTGTTACAATAAATCAAATTATTTTTTCATAAATTGATGGAGTCTGTTAGATTACTAAGAAAACCTTCAGAAGTGATCTTAAGTACATTCTAGAATCCAACTAAATTGGCAGAGAAGCCTCTTGTTCATGCATCATCCAGTCTTGTCAAAATATAATTGTCTGTGCTCTTCCCTTCCTTCACTAAAAAAAATGTTGCCCTTCCTTCACTAAAAAATGTCCCCAATTTTATCACTAGGTGCAGTCAGCATTGCAAACTAATTCTGATTATAAAATTAATACAAATTGTTTTAATGGTATACAATGTATTTTTACTTCTTGTAAATGGGAGAGGGGGGTGCAAGCATAATGCGATATAAGAGGGGATGGGGTTCAAACTCGCATTGCAGGTGTGTTACAGGGAAAGATGGAGTTTTCAAAATACTCCAAACAAGCATTACGTAATTTATGGATAGTCACTATGCGAAAAACATTTTCAATTAATTTAAAACAATTTGACATTGTTATATTAGTACAATAGTAACTGTTGGAAAAAAATCAACTTCTACAGAGAAAATCCACTTAAATGGCATATCTACAAGCCAATTATGTTCTGATTAAAATGATTATGAACGATTCAATGACAATTCCATAGTAACCACCAATGTGCTCAGAAGTTCATGAAGCCTACCTTACAAATTGTGGTAGTTTTGTATCAATCGTATTTTAAATTTTCCAAAGTCTTGATAAAATAAAAAAGTACAAATTGCCTGTAAATGCATCTGTAAAAATGAGAAGTAACTGCTTGAAATAATAGGGAAATAGTTGAAGTTGAAATTCTGATCAAATACAAATGTGCTCAACATCATGGTAATGTATTCATTATATTATCGTGATAATTAAGTACTTGTCTCAATGAATCTTAATATTGATCAACTGGTCACAACTGAAAGATGGCATAACAGTATTACATTTCTGAACTATATAAGCACTGTAACACTAGTCAAGAATTCAGATGGGAAAATCTTCAACACTTAATATTCTTTGTTCTTGGAGTCTATTGTAATGACTGCTGTAATTAGGACAATGAATAAGGCATAAAACCCAAATATTCCTTATGCCCTTCAGACCTATGCATTTATGCACATCAGTAGAAACAGCAAATGTAAAATCTGTACCTGAGAGGAAAAGGGTTCCATGGCACTTTTACCTCATGTTCCGGACAGCAGTTTACAGATGTTGCATTTCTATGCAAGTAAATGGACAATGTGTTGCTTCGACTGTTTTTAACCTCTAACTAATTCACGTCGGGCATACTTCTAAATACCTTGAGAAGAGCAATGGAATTGGAACAAGAATTTTCAAAATATCCCATTACAGCAAAAACTTGGACATGGTTCTCTTTACCTCTCGGTTACAGAAACCTTCTGTCGGAAACCAACATTTGTCAACTTGTAAAAATATATTTTGAAGGACTCGTTTAAACATTACAATACATGCAACTAATGCACTACTGAATTCAAAACACTACTATTCTTGTTTCTACTGAATTCAAATTTATTATATATACATGGCATGTAACTCATACTGTACCATTCAACTGCACCTTACTACAAATTTAATGACCTTTGCATTACTTTTAGACACAATACTGTTAAACAATAACATACAGTAAAAAGTACTGAAAAAAATGAACCATAATCATATACCTTCAATACATCCATTAGGACCAAATAACATTTCAATATCGTCCGCTGTGAAGTAATTTGAGAATTGGCGGCATTGTGCCATGCCAATGCTCATGACTATAAGAAGAAACACTGGAACATTTAGGATTTGGCCTGGGCCTAGATAATTGGAAACAAACAAATGTCCATCGTTAACTTAAAAAAAAGTTATAGGCAACGCAGCATAATACATTTTTCTTTTGCGATCAATTACTGCTTTTTATCAACGCCCAACACTCCGTGATCTGGGGTTTTACGAATACACACACAATATTTTATTTTTAAAGACCCGAAGGTCATTCATTAACATCGTCCGTCATTACTATCCCCTGACTTTTAGACCGTCTTGTAACCTACAAAAAGTTACCTGCGTGGCGCCCCATTTCCACTATCGTTTTGCGAACAGAAAATCACAGTTGAAATACTAAAACATAAATCTTCGTAGCCAATTGTAAATATTCCTGAACGAACATATGATCTGCATGCAATCTACTCAGCTGAAACAAACCAAGTGAGCACTGGCTACCGGCCGCCTGCGGGGAGGTGTACTAATAAAAATATGTACGCCGTCACCAAACAGGGTATTCCCCGCTCAGGTCTGACACCAATCATACAAGAAAATCCCTTCTTGTATCGACATAACACTTTCCTACCCGTTAAATTTATTTTCTTTTCAATAATAAGCAAAAATTGTGACGTGATGATATTACAGTGTCGACCAGAAGTTAATTTCATTCAGGCCAGCGACCCCACTCCTTCAAAGAAACTTCACAGTAACGGCCGAGTGAAACGTTCAGGAAAAATAAAAGACGAATATTATTTTTGGCTGGAAAAGTATTACAAGATTTCGGATATTCAGGCATGAATCTATTTTACTATTTTGACAATTTTTTGAGTCTCGAAATTCATTATGAACAATATCAACAATTCATGACGATGTCAAGTAACCCATTGATCTCTATATTAATATTAAATTCAATTAATATACAAAGGTCAGTGAAGGAACTACATTTGTAGAACTTAAAAATACGTATTTGACCAGTAAATGCTTGTTCTTTGTAATTGAAATATACATAAAAAAAATTCAAAACTGGAAAGAAATTCTGACAGCAGATTAAATTTACAATGAATAATAACCTTGGATTACCATTTTGCA
Organism: Gryllus bimaculatus; assembly: GCA_017312745.1. Classification (NCBI taxonomy): domain Eukaryota; kingdom Metazoa; phylum Arthropoda; class Insecta; order Orthoptera; family Gryllidae; genus Gryllus; species Gryllus bimaculatus. Next base: position 1,967,832 of record BOPP01000067.1, on the reverse strand, counting down.
TCAGACGACGAAGTCTCAATTCACTTTTACTCTATTATTACAACATTAAATTATTCGCCAGTCAAGTTGATAAAGTTCGTTTTCTGCTATGAAAATGAGTGAAATAGTCATTGATTTTCATGTCAGATTATACTGCCAAATCAAGAAATTTTAAAACTTATTTCAGATGCCTGAAAACCCGATGTCTAACTATAACCAAAGGATCACAGTTTGAGCATATACACGTTATTCATTTATAACTTTTATATTATTATCTCCCACTCTCGAACTTCATGGGAAGGGATTTACTACAAAGCCGTTGGCGAGGATCACTCCCTCAGTTAAACTATACAAACGGCGGTATTATTTTAACCCAAACATAACATTGTGACAATGTAGTATCCGTCGAGAAATATATTCTGGAAGGGAAAGGTAATTTGACAAAGTTTACTTGCCACACAAGTGGCGGTCGATGAAGATCTAAATCTCATTTGTATCTATCGATACTCGACGCTATTCATGCATTGTGACCGCCTAGCAGTTGAGTGGCGGTTAAGGTATTATACCAACAGCCTCTGTAGAGGCGATTCGATTATATCCGCACGTTTTCTTGAGCCCCGGAGATACCTACCCCTTCTCCTTTACTAACATTTGAATGATGGGAACGAGCGTTGTCGACAGAATCTCAAACTACTTTGCTTCGAAAAACGAGCTACATATATCCTATATTAATCTTGTCGACACAATTAAACTTCCCACTCCTCTCGCATCCAGTGAAACGAGGGTCTAAGAAAAAGTGCGCGGATAATACTAAGCCGTCACCCATATTTTTATTTCCTTCTAAATCGACGGCAAGTTATCGTTCGTATGAATACCTACGTAACGATCACTCAGCATTTCCCTCTGGCTTTCCTTATTTTAAATTGTCGCTAAGCGAAGTGACTTCATTGCTTCATTACAAATAAAAATAAAATGTAGAAACTAGTCTTCAGTCCAAACTATGAAATTGAAATGTTCAACTTCAATATTTAACTCATTTAAAAATTATGCCAGAGAAGTCATGAGTATGTATCAAAATCAAATTCTTTACAACACAAATTACTATCCATTCCTGAAATGCCATATCCATTGCTATTTTTCGGTTTAAACTTCTTCAAAAAAGTTAAGGAATAAAAAAGAAAATAAATGAGATAGGATAGCCTGACTGTAGTTTGTTGACAAGGCAGAGGGTTCAGGATGATTTTATTTACACTGCTTTATTTTTATTTTCCAACGACTACTTGCTCTATGCAGAAACAAATTCATGAATTTCCACTTACAAGCACTCTGATTGTCAATTAATACAGTTATGAAATAAGTCACTAGTGACTCTCAGAACTACAGATTTGCAAATAAAATTATATTACCTAAATCTAAATAAATCACAAAATGCAAATATTTTGAAAATTATAAATAATCAATTATATTTATTTGCATAGAATAAAATTAAAAAATTGAATTAGGAACAAGAAAAAAAATAAGTAAAACTTTATGAGTTGCATTTAATTATAACATTTTACTTTGAATTGTGCAAGGTGGACTAATTTCTAAATATATTGAAATAGAATTTTTTTCTATGAATACTTTAGGAACAAAGAGTATGTAGTTTACACAAATACAAAACAAAGAATATCAATAATTGCAAAATGTTCAATGAAGCACATACAAATGCATTTAATAGTGTGATGAAAATTAAAACAATCTTTGGAGACCTGCAATCCTGTAAACTTGTTTCTATTGTGGACTCAGAACTTTTCAAAATATTCATTATTTTCTCATTTAAAGATCATCACATATAAAACATGGTTTTACATTAATTAAAACTAATGATGGGTTATGTTAAAATAGTATTAATCACATTAATAGAAACAACATTTCAAAACTATTTAGTTAAAAAGTTTATAAATACAAAGAAATATTTTGTTCCCTAGTTGTTCACTTGCTTTACAGACCCCCCCTCAAAAGAACAAACAACTTAAAATAAGACAGAAGAGCCAACCACTTCAGAAACTGATATTCTTTGACATTTCCCAGTTACATCCTGAGAAAAACAATTTACAATCACTACAATCGTGAAGACTGGTAACTTGAGCATCTATATTCACAAATATTAAGTAATGTACAGAACACCAAAGCATTCTTCCATTATCGAACCACTTTTTGAACAATTGTTAGATATAATAATTGTGGCAATTTCTTTATAAATATAAGAAAATGCAACGCAAAAACCAAACCTTTCTTCCGAACTTCAGGCCTTTCCTGCAATTACATATCAACAATTGGTCACCATGTATAGAAAACCTCTTCTTATAATTCTCTCACAAATAATAGTAATTTTAAGGAATATACAGATTTAATACATTTATTTTACTATGAATCTTATCTATGAAGAACCCTTAACCTCACTCTTTTTATTGTCCACCTCAAATTACAGGTTGTTCATCAGAAAATATTGAAAATAAAAATTCCTAAATTTATCACCTTCAAAAATATTTTTGAAAAACAATTAAGATTCAATTTATGCTTGAACCATTATTACGCTTTACCAAGACTGCAATTCTATAGTAATATTTTCTATACTATCTCCTGGATCACTATAAAATACAGATGTATATTACATTCAAATGATATGCAAAGAATTGACTGGTTTCAAGCCTTGCAGTTTTCTGACAATTGGAATTATGTGTGTCATTATTCACACAGCTGAAAATATACTATAATTTTTCTAATTATAGAGTTGTGGACCTGTTCTTATTTTGGCATAACTTTATATTTACAAGCAAAATCTTTGAGAAATGGAAGTGGAATCGCAAATTGTGGTTTTGCCATAATTGCCGCGTCTGTGGGATCATTAGACACCATGGAAGTCAATAACTCATACCTCATTTAACAATTTAATCAACAAACCATAAATTAATGATTTCATTGAGGATAGTAAGTCACATAAAGTGACTAAACTTGAACCTAAGTATTTCAACCATTTGTGACTAGATCATATAGAATTAAATTTTTAAATGAGCTAATATCATATGAATGACTATGACAAAATACCATTCTAGTTCACATACTTACAAATTAGACTTGTTTCCAAAAACCAAACAAAAAACAATTGTTAGTTTTATCACATATACAAATACCAAACTTGCACAACAGTAAGACAACTACCTGTCTCATGCAAACATTCATATAACTATCACATAAATTAAATGCATTCACACCATTTTTTACTGAAACAGCACTATCTTTACAACAACATGCACTATACTTTCCACATGCAACATTTTGACACCTTAACGTTCACCACAAAACAATCAAGAACTTACCAGGCCCACTTCCTTGCGGTTGCATCCCCATCAGTATTGGTTGTCGCTGCTGCTGTTGCTGAGACATTCGCATAGGAACCTGACCCAACCTGACACAAACAACAACAAGAAAAAAAAATATTTTAGACACTAAAAAACAACAACAAAAATTAGTATCCCTTTCTTCTGACAGTCCTGGTAAGTTAAGTATAATGAGTTGTAATGCAAATCATTATTTAAAAAGACAATTATTGAACAATATACTTTCATCTATGAAACCATTTTTTAAGCCAGTGCACCATGCCCAGGTAAAATTGAACGCAAGTTCCCGTTACCATACATTTGACATTGTTATTTAAAGCCATAATAAGACAGTTGTTAGTCTTACAGTACGACAAAAAATGTACATCATATTACAAACCTATTAGCATCTCTGAGCTGATTGGATGGGATCGGCACAGACTGATGATGCAACATCTTTTTTCAAGTAACAGCGGCAGAAGATCGCTGAAAACAGTTCGAACGGTTACATATGACATACAGACGAGCATACAACACGAAGGCCGGCCGCCGACATATTTCATTTGTATTTCCAATCACATACCTAAACTCTTTCTAATTCACTTCAACCTCAATTTTGTCACCTACTTTAAGGTTGAGATGAAAAAGAGATGCAAAGATGGTACGAGACGATTTAAAAAACGTTGGCAAACAGTAAAGAAAAATTTCGACTAGCATGCGGCCATATTGGTCTTCTCCCAGTGAGGGACAGTCGTGGTTCCTCCCATGTCCTACAGATGTCGTACCGCTCAGATCAATGTTGCCATGGCAACTAAGATTCGCCACAGTTATACATTGTTGGGAGCGTTGCAAGCAGTATTTTAAAATTTGAAGAGGATAATTATTGTTTTCCCTCAACTCAACCCATAAACATTTTATCTCTTAACACCCCTCTTGCACGGCCACGACAATTAGGATTTTCGATTTCAGTTTTCACAATGTATCACAGATTAGCGTTAGGTCTCGCATTACTTACACAAGCCTACTTTATAATGTTTAGGGTATATTAAGATGACCAGACCGCATTAGCCGGGCCCACGGTATATTTCTTACACCGCGGCCGAGCCAGACCCGTATTTTGAGTCCCTGTCCCGTAACGTATTACAGGAAAACGGGAAGTTAATATGTCCCTTTTTGTGACAATGACTTATCGGCATAAAATGCAGTCAAGAATATTAAATTTATCATCATGTACTCTGTTTGGCATTAGTTTATAAAAAATTAAGTACGATAAGATCTTGCACTGATGTGCCACATAACAAGAGTGTTCTGAGTCACTTGTGTTTCCTAGGAAGGGAAAATTGAGCTACCCAATACCACCTATATGGAGGGTATTGGGTTGACTCGTTATTTGAACATAAAACATAAGAGATATGATTTATTGATAACGATACCGTTATCGAGATTTTCAACTGATCCATGATGACCCGAACCTTCCGCTTCTGAGAGTTTCAGTGCAATTTACCACGCAAATTTAATTGAGAAATATTGACCTAATTCGTAATTAATGAAAGGGAAAATGATACAAATGCGTTTATATGAAAAGTTCTTGAATAAGTTCTCGCTGTTTTCTAACGGTGGCGTTATCAGGACCACCTGCAGGCAATTTCCGATGCGAACGCATTTACAAGGAAGGACTCTCGGTAAGCTGAACGTGTGCCTTTGTTCGCCCCGGTGTAAACGTTTGGTTTCTGAGTGTTAAACAAGTCGAGTTATGTGTCAAGAAAGAAGTACTTGCTGGGAATTTTATTGCACTATTTTATTCAGAAGAAATCTGCAGCCAAAGCACACAGAATTCTTATTGATACTCATGGTGAACATGCTCTGACGAAAACGACTTCAAGAGACTGGTTTCGACGCTTCAAAAATAATGATTGTGATCTTGGAACGCACTGGCGCACCGAAAACGTTTTAAGACCAACAATTGGAGGCATTACTTTATGAAGACGCTTGTCAGACGCTAGTTGACATGGCATAATCGATTGAAGGCGTTAGGAATGATTCACAAACAAGAGCAGGGTGTAGTGATGCGACATCGACAACAAAACATCGATGTTCAAAATTAAAACATCGATGTTCAAAATTAAAACATCGATGTTAAAAATACGTCGTCTAAAAGCTATCGATGTTTTTCAACATCGATGTTTTTAGACTGAATTAATAACATCTAACATTAAATTCGTGTGCATTAAAATTTATTTTGAGAGTGTTCGTTTTTATCAATTCGCCGAATAAGGGTACGAGAAGATGGGGCAAACCTTACACCCATAGCATACTTGTTGACCTTATCTCAATGTCCGTAATGAATATGAAGAAAGAGGAATTACAAAGGCATGGACGTCATATGGGGCGAGAGAGTTTCGTCAGTGAAGGCAGTGCAAATTTGGTTCCAACACACGAATATCAGTGCGTTACTGTTAGTTATTATTTCATATTTTAACTTTTATAGTATTGTGATCATGGGATATTTTCATTCAGACACAAAACATCAAAGAGAAAAAATCGATCACAAAACATCGATGTTAAAAAACATCGGTGTTAATGCATCGATGTTAAAAAACATCGGTGTTAATGCATCGATGTTAAAAAACATCGGTGTGAATGCATCGATGTTAAAAAACATCGGTGTGAATGCATCGATGTTTAAAAGATCGATGTACAAACATCGATGTTAAAAACATCGGTGTTAATGCATCGATGTTAAAAAGATCGATTTACAAACATCGATGTTTTTTAACATCGATGTTAATGCATCGATGTTTAAAAGATCGATGTACAAACATCGATGTTAAAAAACATCGGTGTTAATGCATCGATGTGTAAAAGATCGATTTACAAACATCGACGTTAAAAAACATCGGTGTTAATGCAACGATGTTTAAAAGATCGATGTGCAAACATCGATGTTTTGAAAACATCGACACCGATATCGCATCCCTAATTGGATGCCGTATGAGTTGAAGCGGAGAGACGTTGAACAGCGTTATCTCACGTGTGAAATTCTGCTTCAACGGCAGAGAAGAAAAGGTTTTTTTTGCATTGTATCATGACTGCCAGTGAAAAGTGGATACAGTCCGATATCCCTAAGTGTAAAAGATCGTGAGGTAAGCCCGGCCACTCATCAACATCATGCGCAAAGTCAAATATTACCTAGTTCGACGTTTCTCCTCTGCATTTGATGAGATCAGCTGTGTGTAATATATTATGATGAGCTTCTCAAACCAAACGAGACTATCATGGGAGACTACTATCGGCTGCAATTGATGCGTTTGAGCCTAACCCTAAAAGATAAACGGCCACTATACGAGCAGAGAAACGACAAGGCGAACTCAGCCACAAGTTGTAAAACCGGTGAAAATCTACTTGAAAACACTTAAATGGGATGTCCTGCACCGCCCGCCATATTCACAAGATAGAGATACTTCAGATCATCACGTATTCCGTTCTAGTATATGCATATGGCCTGGCGGAGCAGCGTTTCCATTCTAATGAAGATACAAAAAATGAGATGATTCTTAAATTGTCGCAAAAGACGTATCGTTTTTCCGAAGTGAATTTCATTTTGCTGCCAGAAAATCTGCGTAAAAGTAGTGGCAATGCTTTGAGTGACATATTGTGTACTGTACACATAGCATTAATTTTCACAAAAAACAACAACAAACAAAAAAACAGTGAGAACTTATGCAAGCACCTTTTATATTAACGTTCCTTTGTAATGTTCTTTTTCGAAATTATTTTTCTCCAAATTCTGGCTGTTTTAGACAAAAAAATTTCCTCTCAAATATTGTTTCTAGTAATCATTGATTTTACTACGCCTACCACCAACCCAATAATATTGGAAACTGAAAACACGACATGCTTCAGACGAATCAAATTTATTACAGTTGTGAATGGTAGAAGCCAATTGTTCTCTCAGTTTTAGGATATGCCAAAACAAGATGACTTGTTTTACTTCCTGCCATCGAAAGTCTTCCGACTATGTTCGGTCCTCTATAAAAATCATATTTTGACTCTGAAAATAAATGCCCTTTTATTGCCAACTATTCTTTGAATATCCTTTATCAGAAATATGGCTCTATTTTCTTCACAACCAAGCATTAACTTTTCACTCAACAGTTCAAAGAATAGGCCAAACAATTAGTGTTGGAGATAATTTCCAGTGTTACATGAATTAATTAAAAAGTTAATTTAATTCCCCAAGGGGATCGGCATATGTGGCTCAGGACATCAATTGATGGCACTGCAGTGCCTCTGACCGGGAGGTCCTAGGCATCCACTCCCAACGTTGGCAGTATTTTCGACACTAATTTCGATTACACATAAACTCTTTTCAAGATCACAAGCTGGAAAGAGAATTGATCGCTTAAGTGATTCCAGGCACGTCACCAGGGTAATTAGTACATGTGCATGTTTTTGCTCGGGAGGGGGCTGTGATATTTCCCTTACTGTATGATAAGATTCGGCGACTCTCCACTATCGGCTAATGGGGTTTTCCCAACCATGTATCTCCCGCTAGCGGGGCACCACCCCAGCAGGAATTAGCTCTAAGCTCCCGACCGGTCTCCCAGCATGTGTGCTTGTGTAGGGCGTGTTAGTGTATGTGAGCGTGTGTGTGTAAGGAGGAAGAACAGGTTAACGAAGAGGTAAAAAGATTGCTCGCGGTCCGTGGTCCGTTTGGTAGGTACTGCTCCGGCATTCGCCTGGTGTTGATCGTAGAAACCCCAAAAAACATACCAATCAGAGCAGTCGGCCGCTAGATTTCTCCTCCAGACAGCTTCTGAACTCGACCTAGCTGACAAGTCAATGTCAAAAATTCTGCCAACGTCGGGACTCAAACCTAGGACTTGCCAGTCAGAGGGGCTGCAGTGACACCAGTTGCTGACTATCTCTCCCGGTCTGAAAAGAGAAGTTCCACTCGGGAGCTTCAGTACTAAAAAATTAAGTCATAACGAAGCTCGCGATTTGATGACAGTATTCCCATCTCCTGCCAGCTCATGACCTTGAAAGAACTTGTTTTAATCGGAGTATACACAGCTAGGTAGAAGTCAACCGCTATCTGAAGGAGAATTCTAGCGGACGGCTGATCTGATCGATAGTTTTCAATTGTTTTTCTAATGCCGGAACAATATCCTACCAAATGGGTCTACGACCGCGCGCGATCTTCCCTTCCTTTTCCTTGTCCCATCCTCACCCCTTATTTACATGCACCTTACTACCACACATGCCGAGAGGTAATTCGGGAGCTTAGAGATTGCCCTGGCTGGGGCGGTGCCGGTGGTGGGAGATACCTGGTTGGGAAAAACACCCACAAGCCGACGGGTAAGTCGGCGTTGAATCTCGCCATCCAGCGGGGGAAGATCACCCCCCCACTACAATAACGTACACAACACTTACGGGATTAATGACCTTCACAGTTGACGCTCCCAGAAATACTAATCAGTCAATCCAAAGGGGAAGATCTCTTCTAAATAAATTGGAAAAGGAGGGTAAATGGATTTCATCCATTGAGAGTTTGCAGAAGTACACGTGGATAACAGTTTGAGATCCACATTCACAATAATAATAATAATAATAATAATAATAATAATAATAATAATAAGTGGTAAGGCGGAAGAGCAGGCCTCACGAGCAGGAGTCTCGCCACGTAAAATAAGGCATCAATTCAATAATATTAATAATAATAATAATAATAATAATAATAATAATAATAATAATAATAATAATAATATCAAGTGGCTCAGTGTGTAGCGCGTTGCATTCGCGATTCGCAATCGGGAGGTCCAGCTTCGATCTCCAAGCTGGCTATCCTGACTGGGGTTTTTCATGGGTTCCCGTGGTCAAAAGGCACTGGAATGATTCTAAAAATTCCACGAACACCTCCCATTTCCCACTTCCCCAACTACTACCTCCCACCACCATCCTAGTCCTTTCGCCACCTACCATCCTACCACTTCAACAACAACAACAACAACAACAACAACAATAATAATAATAATAATATTTTTGTGTGTGTATTTTTCATCATCGTCATTATTATTTCATCCCATCCCCCAGGGCTCGCAACCTTGGGGTGTAAAAATGTAATCATCATTAAATGCTGCCCCCCCCCTCAAAGAAAAGAAACGTGCAACTACCCCGATAATCATGATTGAGCCCCGGTGGGATTCACGTATCGCGTAGCCCTATGATGGCTGATTCGCGAAAAAAAGTCTTCAATTTTTTTGTAATAATCATATGCGCTGAAGTATATGAAATACCAGATGAATCCAAAAGGCAACCCCGCCTCAAAAGAAAATAGTGCTATTGTCCGGATTATATTTCTGTCTACTTGCCAAATAGCGGCTGACAGGGGCGAGGGGGGAGGTCCGTTATCCAATCAGAGGCTTCAGATTTTGATGTCACTGCAGAGTTGCCGATATTTATTAAAAAGGAAATGAAATATAACTGTGCGAAGCAAATGTAACTTGTAGAGCGCCATTACTTCTTTGGTTATGCATCGTGCATGCAAAACTGTTGTATGCTCTCTTTGGGATTTGTATCTTGCTGTTGTGATCTGATGCAAGGACGACAAAACGGAATGAGTGAGGAGAGAGAGGGAGAGATAGGGAGAGGGAGGGAGAGAGAGGGAGAGAGCGAGAGAGGGAAAGAGCGAGAGCGGGAAAGAGCGAGAGCGGGAAAGAGCGAGAGCGGGAAAGAGCGAGAGCGGGAAAGAGCGAGAGCGAGCGAGTGAGTGAGTGAGTGAGTGAGTGAGTGAGAGAGAGAGAGAGAGAGAGAGAGAGAGAGAGAGAGAGAATATTTGTGGTAGCCAGAGAAAACTGTCGCCAATAGGAGAATATCTTTGGTTGAGCGTGAGCAAAATTCTGGTGATTGCGATTTGCTTGTTGAGAGAAGAATTTAGGCCGAGAGACTCTGATTCTTTCTGGTTTCACGTTCTACGAGTAGCCAGATAGTAAGCGGACTGCATTATGCGAGTTGCAAACAGTCATGTTACAACTGCTAATGTCTGTTCGCGTTCGAATGTTAACGCGTGATTTAACAGCGAACGTTGCCTTCTTCGTGTAGAATGTCTGGCGTTGAAAGTTTGCTTCGCATAATCGAAATTGAATGTGGCGGTAAAAGGAGAGGTCCAGACCGCGACATCGGACAATAGCGGGAGCTGCGGACAGAAGAGGAAGAATCGACGCACCGCTGCCACCCGCCCGAGGGGCGGCGCAGCGAGGGGCAATCGGCAGCGCCTTTATCTACTCTCTCTCTCTCTCTCTCTCTCTCTCTCTCTCTCACTCTCTATCTTCAACAGGCAGCCCATGGATGCAGATTGGTGAGCGAACCGGGAAGGCAGTAAATTGCTAAATCTAACGATTAATAATGTTTGTGAACTTTTAAAGTGATGGGCGATTGAAGGCATAAAAAGCAAATTGGTTGTATGAGAATTACTAAATAAGTAAAATCATTAGAAAAGTATAATAACGAATTGCGATTTTCAGCCTCCAAGTACAATTTAAAAATTTCTATTAAATTTTTCCATGTTACCAGCTAAAATCTTCATTAATTTCAACCCTTTATGCCAGTCTCAACCGCACGTTTGTGTGTGTGGGTAAACGATAAATACTCTATTTCCTGGGATTAAATTCACTATAAGTCCATGAGATCTCGTGTATTCCGCAGAGCGTCTAGCCTCTAGGCCCGCTCTTCCACTGACCATGCAAATTTCGTTACCCTCCTTTCACCCACTAGCGGAGAAATGAGGTATGACTCGGGCGACGAAACTGGCGATTTGAATTTATCTCAGAGATTTCATTTAGGCACATGTCTAACTACGTTGTGGAAATATATTTAATAATAAAGAATAAAAACCAGTACATTTATTGTACAGTACTGTTTGCCGTAACAATTTTGAGCAATTATGTATTATTTACAATGTCTAACTTATTACTTTAAAGCGAATGAATTAAATGAATTTTTTTTAAATGAATCAAACGAAATAGCAATGCATATGTATGTTAATATAATGATAACACTTCCTTGTTTTAAATGGGTCTTTCCAGTGTATTTTTCTCGGGGCTTCCTCAATGTAATTCAGGCGTACACTAACTGACAAGCTATACTTCAATTTATTTATAATGGCCGAAAAAGAGAGAGGGAAGACAGTCTCCAATGTTGTAGCACAATTTCTATATGCGAGAGGAATGAGGTTGAACCTATTTCGTGGGCAGTACCATCAAATCAAATCTGTAACTCGTTTGTCGGTGAATATAGTTTCTATTGCATGAGAGAAAACAATTCTTGTGGTCAAATGTTTCTAACAACCATTCTTGCTCATTTTATTTATAATTATACAAAATATATAAAAAAGAGTAGAGATTTCGTAGCTCAAGAGACCCTACGCGTATTTTACATAGACGCATGACATTTAATTAATTAATTAATTAACTTATTTATTTATTTATTTATTTATTTATTTATTTATTTATTTATTTACGTCAAAATCAGTTAAAAATAGATGTTTAATACGATTATTTTAGAAAACAATAGACTCGAGAAAATTCTAATCATTATTTCCATGACTGTTTCCTCTTCTCCATAGCCTGGATAAGCGAGCTATCTTGTCAATTTGGTGTATTTTTTCGTTTTCTTCAAAATTACATAAATGATTTTTTAAATATCTTTCACGTAATTAATATTTACATTACCGGCGTTTTCTATACATTAGTTCATTTTTGAGTATAAGTTCTGCAAATTATGTCTTATAGTTTCTCGAAAACCTAATACTTTTCTATTGAAAATTAGCTCAAAATTCCGAAATTTCGATGTGTTGCACATGAGAAGAGGGCGGGGCAATACTGGAAAGTTGGCCTAGACTACAATGAATAGAAAACTAACAAGTGAGAGAAAGTTAGTGCTGTTTGAAGCACCACTAGTTTATTATGACTTCAGCCAGAAAGTTGATGCATGTAAGCAGGCGAATGAGGCTAGCGCATTTGGACCCAATTTACAAGCTTCCTATTGACGAACCATTTCGGGAGTTTTAGCAGTGTCACTGAGCACATGCTCGTGCTCTGCTTTGTCAACACTTCGGTGTCCATGTGCAGGTCTTCTTCAGAGCTGAAATTCCATTACTAAGCCTTCAAGGCTAAAATGGCACTTGAACCATGAAATGAGCCACGATATGCGGTCACTGTAGCGGAAGATTGTCGTATCAGTCTACGACACGGCGTAGCTTGTACAGCCGCAAAGATCACCACTTTGATGTCAGGTAAAAAAAAAAAAATGAACTACCTCAGAGACAGGCGCTACACAGAAACTATTGCAGAAACAGACGGCATCGGACAGGCAGACGATTAGTTGGGGGTTGGCGACACTTGTTTAATCCATGAAAAAAGCCATTCGAACGCGGCTCTCTTCACGGTTGGTATTTCTTACTTCATGTGCGAACAAGTATCGCCACTTCTCAGATAATCGTCTATCTGATGGAGCCCCTGCAGTATTTTTAACTCGTCGACTGACCTCATGGACTGACTCGTTGATTGTCCTTGTAGGTTTTCTCTCGGCTTTTCGGAACACCGTGTCGTAACCTGATTTGCCAGTGTTTTGGCAAATCTGTTTCGGCTTTTTTCATGGATTAAACAAGTGTCGCCAACCCCCAACTAATCGTCTGCCTGTCCTGGCAAAGCAGTCTACGACACTGTATTCCGAAAAGCCGAGAGAAAACCTACAAGGACAATCAACGAGTCAGTCCATGAGGTCAGTCGACGAGTTAAAAATACTGCAGGGGCTCCATCAGATAGACGATTAACTGAGAAGTGGCGATACTTGTTCGCACATAAAGTGAGAAATTTCAACCGTGAAAAGAGCCGCGTTCGAATGGCCGAAACATAAGCAAACCAGCCTATGATTCGAGCGACATCGACAACAATCCCACATCACTCCATGATGACCGTTGATCCTGCCGCGAGGCTCAATCAATAAAACAGACGATTGTCTGAAGGATGACCCTTGAATTCGGTATGCTGCCACAACAGAAAAACTCTCGCCACAAAACCATTGACCTGCGACAGCCGAGCGGGATACGGCAAGAGAAGGCCGAAAAGCGCTCGAGCAAAGAAGTAGGACGTGCTCAACTGGATGGGATTGCTCTTTTCCAGAGAATGGAGGCAGGTAGCGGTGAGTCAATCAAGACACAGAATTCATCAGCGAATCCTTCAGTCAGAGCCAAAGCATGATGCGCGACTGTTCGCATCACTGCCCTGGATGTTTCTTTTCAGTAGGTTACTCTACGCAACAGAGAATGAACTAACTTTCTCGATAGTTTTTATGTCAAAATATAAATAACTTTCAATTAAATATAAATAATATAAATAATTTTAAATATAAATACGTTTTAAGTCAAGAGTGTTGCATGTGGGGTCATGAGAGGAAGATTTTGAAATTTGATACATTTTAACGAGAATGTCAATATCATTACTATTCTTGAAGATGGTATTAATCATACATATATTTAAAAAAACAAACAATGGGCTATTGAATATGCATAACCCTAACGTGCGTTTTTAGTAGCAAAGCAATATGTTTGGGGAGAAAAAGAAAAAGAAAAGAAATTCAAGTAGGGCAAAATCGTCACCGGTAGTGACAATTATAAAGGCAATGCCATGCGTTGGTAAGTACCAGTGATTGGGAAGCAACGGGTGTGATTCCGGCCGGATGTGGCAGTGAGTTTGTGGCCCCTTCTGCAATAGAATTTGAAACCTCTAACTTTCCGTGATATCATTGACATTTTCTTGGCGTATGCCACAGCAGTTCTCTACACAATCAGTCACGGACAGCGCCTTATCTTAAATCTTACCTTCTCATTCCCTTCCCATTCCATCCCGGGAAGTCAATTACCCAAGCAGTAAAAGCGCCCTTAAATATGAGTCAATAAAAAATCGATTTTATGTTCTCAGACCGAGAGACATTGCCATGTCTGAAACTCTCATTTAACTCTCCTTCTACAGGCCACCCTAAGCACAGAATTCAATCCCTGACAGCGAGTACAAATGAATGGATTTCACTTAGAGTACCTCCAGCTGGAATGTCAAATCTTTACTTTTGAAAAAATGTAAACTGTGAAAAAAATACTAAACAAAATTGCTAATTCAACAAAATTGCTGTAAATATATTTCAATTAAAAAGATGTATGGACCCGAGGGTACAAAATCGTTAATACGAGTACTACTAATAAAATAATAATAATAATAATAATAATAATAATAATAATAATAATAATAATAATAAATATGCAATAGAAGGCATTACATAAAATATCATAATATAAAAAGGTATTGAACAAAGCAATAACAATACATAGGAATATACTATTTATATGCACATTTGTGAAGGCCTGTTTGTGGGAAAGTATTTTATGTATTGCGATTTTACGAAAATATGTATTAATTTTCTTTTTTGGGTTGCTATGAAGGTAAAACTGACCACATACCACTAAATGATTAAATCTGCGTTAAAAATAGAGCATTCCACACTCTGAGCGTGGAATAATTGTCCAACTTCCTCTAATTATCATTTCATTTATGTATCCTGTTAATCTGTGCAATTACTGACTCTCATGAGAAGGATCTCGCCTTATCTTTTTATAATGCATAATTATACTATAAGTTCAATAAAACTACCCGGCACTTTCTCGAAACATTATACCGAATAAAGGAAATAGTAGAAACCACATGAATACAAAAGCATATAATCTGAACTTTGCCACTATCTTTTGTTAAGAGATGAATTTTTAAACAAGTCCTACATATATTTTTAATTATTATGAATCTTGCAATTATTAATAAAAGGAATTATATTAACACTTAGAATAAGAAGTGGAAAGAAATTTTCGACCAATTAATTAGAAAGAGAGATTCATGAGCTTGAATGGAGCAACCAAAAATCGAAAATAGTGTAGCTGCGATTCGAAATATTACCTGCAGCTGTGATGTTTTAACAAGAAATTTACAAAATTGCTTTGGAGTACACGCCCATCTTTACTAGCTTGCTTATTATTAAAATGAAAATATAAAACTAAAGAACCGAGAACAGAAAACTGTAATTGTCTACGTGTTGTGCTGGGTCATTAAGTGGAAGTATAACGTGTAACAGAATAATTAATTAACGAATAACATTATTACAAATAATATTGACACAACTGCAAATGAATGTTACCCATGGCGAGTGGTTTTTATTTTAGATTAATTCGCGTAATGAAAACTGTTTCTATTTGAGAATGATAACCTTTGGCAGATTTTTTACATATACATATTTACAAAGGTAAGTTGTAAATTGATCTTAATTGCAACTAGATGTGACTGACTTAAATGTGTAAGAAATATAAATTCGTGGGAAAAGTCATGAATCAAGAACTTCTGAATATTAACAAGCGGGGTTGTTTATTTTACATTCAACTGTGAATTGTTCAAGACTGTCACGTATTTTACATATAACATTTTTCATAAAGGTAAGATGGAATTAGGTTCTTTTTGTAATATAAATGTGTGTAAATTCACTTATTTATTCTGTTTCTGTATGAAATGATTTTTGGTTTAGCTGGAGTACATTAATTCCCAGGAAATCTTTCTTATCTGGTCAACGTCTTCTTGGTAGGTGAAGTAATGTAAAATGAAACATAGTGACCGAAAGAAGGAACCAGTTTCTGTCATTTTATAAATAGAACTTAGTAAAATTGACAATATCCAAATGCAATATCTTGAGTGATTTTTGTTTATTTTGTATTAACAGTTAATTTCTATTTTAGCTTATTTGAACGTTCTTGATCATACCAGTGCAAATGTCGGCGAAATGAATATATCTCGTTTTTCATACTCCTAATTTACACCTCTCTAAAAAGAAAATAACAAAGAATGAGTAAACAGAGTAGCTTAAAAAAAGCAAAGCAATCAAATGAGGAACCAGTTTCTCCTTTGGGGGAATCGCTAATGATTTCTTGCGAATCCAATTTGAATTTTATTGATCTTTCAAATGTAAACGAACACCTGTAATTAGGAGCACAAAAATAAAATTCGCTCGGAGGCAACCTGCGGAGGACAGCGAGACCCCGTGGCCTACAAACAGGAGCACTCGGCGTGCGTGAGTCTCTCGTCTAACGTCTAATACAGTCATGCGATTTTAATAATTGCATAGAATTGACAATCCTCCCGCGAACAAACAAAAAACTGGAAATATCTTCTTCTTGAAATTTAGCATAACGGTTCTTTTAATTTCCTTAAGTGAACCGTCTGGAGAGCAATCGCTTCTCACGAATTCTCTTACGTCTTGTTCTTAATAATTTAGCGTGAAACGTACAGTGGGCGCACTGGCGTAGTGGCAAACAGTTGGTGACAGCCGGGACGAAACTAATGGCATCGTGCACCCCTTTCCCATAAATTAAATATAAAAAAAATATATTACTGAATAGTTTTCTCATCATTTAATAAAAGTACAAGTATATTTGCACATGGCATTTATTTACAATATATTAAATTGATTGTTTTACTGATTCTGGGCACGTCAAATAACAGGGTCATTAGTCCCGTAAGTGTAGTGCATGTTTTTGCTCAGGTGATGGCGGTGATCTTTCCTTCGCTGTTTGGTGAGAACCGGTGCCAACCTACCGTCGGCTAGCAGGATTTTTCTCAACCATGTATCTCTCACCAGCGGTGCCCCGGGACAAGCTCTAAGCTTCCGACCGGTCGTCCGGCATGTGTTTGTCCGGCATTAGTATGTTGTGTGTATGTAAGGGGAGATAGGACATGGAAGAGGTAGGAAAGATCGCGCGCGGTCCGTGACCCGTTGGGTAGGGTACTGCTCCGGCATTCGCCTGGTGCTGATCGGAGCACAGAAAATTGCCGATCAGAGCAGCCGGTCGATAGAATTCTTCTCCAGAAAGCAACTGAATTCGACGAATTTGACAAGCTAGTGTCGAAAATCGTGCCTCCGTCGGGACTCGAACCTAGGACCTCCCGGTCAGAGGGACTGCAGTGACATCATTATATAATAATAATATTTATTATTTATATAATAATATTTATTATTATCAGCTGATGCCCTGAGCCCTTTCTCCCGGTATAATATACTAAAAACTGTACGTATCTCAGAATAATTGAAATATAATTTTTAAATAATTCCAACTATACATAACATTTTGGGCATAATTCCAACGGACGAATCGCCTTCTCCCCTTCTCTAATTACGCCCCTGAGTGGGCGCAAGCTGCCTTCGGTACAAGTTGTCTTCAGAAAATACATGGTGTCCACGGTGAGACTCCAACATTTTAAATGTCCATTTCTTTTTTATTTCAAGTTTTTTTTGAATTTTCATATCAGCCGTTAGATAAATTTCAGAAGTTTACGTCTTAACCTAGGAAATAGTTTCACCATGGCTGGAGAGAGGAGACGCAGTGGAGGCAGTTGCTTCTAAAACGGCGACAGCAATCGAGCGTGCGCAGTGGGATGTTATGCAGAATCGAAATCCGTAATTCAATTGCAACGAAACTATCGCCGTCTGTACAACAATAATCTGCCGACATTTAAGACAATAAAGGAGTGCTAGAAATCCAAGCATCCACGAGGAGGTTGTAGATAAAATGCCTAGATCGTCCGAAAGAAGTCCAATGAAATCTAATAGACAAGCGGCGAGAGAACCAGGAATGAAGTCGACAATTTACAAAGTTTTTCACCGTTGATTGCGCTTGCATGCATACAAGCTACAACTTTTCAGGAAATCACGCCCAAGGACTGATCACTGCGATAAACATTTGTAATCGTAATGCCCAATCTCATTGCTGAGGACGATACATTTCTATCGCGTATTATGTTTTAATATGAGGCAATCTTTCACAGATCGGTTGCAGTAAATCATCATAATATGCGAATTTGGAGTTCACAACCCCCTTATGGATTTGTAATACACATGTGAGACAGGCCAAAAACGTTGTTTGGTATAGTCTTCTTAACAATCAAATTTTTGGCCCGTTTTTCATTCAAGAGCGTACTGAAACTGCGAACTGTTACTTGGATACGTTGATTAACTACGACGTGATACATCGTAAACATGCAGCGGACAAAAAAGTTTCAGTATGATAGTGCCCCACTACATTGGAGTATTCTTGTCCACAATTTTCTGAATACCACATCCCCCAATCGTGGGATTGGCGGAGGGGGTCCTATTTAATGGCCTCCACGTTCCCCCGTCACCGCCCCATTATATTTCGTTTTATGGAGGACCGTCAAAGAAAGAGGTTACTGTACAAAAGTTAACAACCTATGGGAATTTAAACAACGCATAAGAGATGTCTTAGACTCTGTCACAGTACAGATGTTGCACAACAATTATCGTGAAATTGACTACAGCCTCGTCATTCTTCGTGCAACCAAAGGTGCTCAAGTGGAAGTGGACTGAATTGATGTCTTAATTGCGTTACACTTAAAAACATTTTGAGTTAAATTATAATTTTCACACGCACAAATTATGAAATTAAAATTATATTTTCAACCACAATTGTTTGAAATATTGGAGTTTCCTGGCGGATACATGTATTTAGGTGTCATAAACAAAAACGAAAGGAAATGTTTTAAATATGAATTTATTTATGCATTAACTATTTCAAATAGACATTGATTTATACAACCATTTACACAATTAATTATTATATGTTATCATCTTCTTACTATACAGCAATATTTATTGAACGCAAACGTTTCAATTCTTCCTGTACTGTAGAAACTGATTTCATGCACTCAGGGGCGCACTCATGAATTTTCCCAAAACTGGAATGATTGATTTTCTATTATACCAGCTCGCAAAGTCACAAAAAGCTGTGTAACGGACATTCAAAATGCAGTAGGTACCAGAACGGCGTTTTAGCAGTGCTTCACATTTGGCAGTGCAAACTTTATACCTTAATGGATCCTATGCATTAACAAACTATGCCCACCCCCCAAAAAAAACATCTCTCCCATTTTCAGTATTAAAATATTACTCAATCAAAATGGAGTGAATAAATTTAAAAATATGTGTTGAACGACCAGAATTTTTGAAATAGATTTCTTAATCCTTCAGTCTATTAGATGAAAACTTGAAGATTTATCAATCAATTTCAAGAAACATTAGCAAATACAAATACACAGCAAGTACAATAAAGAACTAATGGTGCTACAGATGGCTTTCTCGGACTAGTTAGTTTTCTAATCTCATTAGTTCAGAAGAGCTTTTCAATCCTCTTTCCATCTGGTACCTCTCAGCGTCAAAAGCCATTATTTCACTTTTATCTTTCAATTTTTTGATTCCCAATAGAATAATTGAAATATTTCATTAAATACATTACATAAGAGTAAAACATTGGCCTACAACCTCATTTCCATTGAAAAATTTGATGTCAATCAATTTTTGTGGTTTAGTTTTTATTCAAAAATTTGGCGCCGCCCTTGAAAAAATGTTTGGGCATTTCTGATATTGCGCAATTTCCAGTTCATTTCCACAGAAAAGTTTTAAGTTTTCGAGACACATCATAAGAAATCATTTGAAGCACTTGTGATCACAAATGCAATCATGTATAGAAAAGCACGTAATGAACATATTAACTTTGTGAGGCATATTTAAAAAATAATTTTATATGTTTTTTGAAAACTCAAAAGAATATATTAAAATAGCATATTTTCTGGAGCCAATTTTGAAAAATAAAAATTAAAAATATAGTTTGTGTGAAGTATATCCAAAAATTAAAACGTCGGATTCAAATTCAAGGGGTTGCGAAATCAGCAAGATCGATTGAGGAATATCAATTTTGGTGAAAATCCTAATTACTGAATAGCCTTAGAATTCTTCACAATCAGACGAACAGACGTTTTGCCATAAACCAATTTTTCGGTTTTAACGACCCAGAAAACGTGAATTCTGCTTACAAAATGGGTTAGAGGAAGTAATTTACTACATACAGGAAAATTAATTATCTACTTTTTAGGTGCTAAGGGTGTATAATATGATTTTTACTTTCGAAAAATCTCCGTTTTTCGATGTACCATTACGTAACTTTCTCAGTACGTTCTTAGTATGCAAGAAAGTAATAATTTAATCAGCATTTTGTCTCTAAATTTTTGTATGTCTAAATATTCATAAAGTTTCTAATGACGTGGTTAGTTTTTTTATGCGTACATTCACTCCCGATCTCTGGTCTCCCCCAACTTCCATTTCCCACAACATTACACCATCCGCTTCCGAAGTCGTGGATCGTTAGTTCCTTTCTCACGCACGCCGCTCTCTTCCATGTCTCGTTCCTCCGAGGCGACCGGCCCGCGTGCGGGCAGTTGTCGCAAGCAGATTCCTGGTTTCGCGATGTGGAACGTCAACACTCGACGCACGGGGAGCCCCGCGTCTCGCGTGACGCGCGTTACTCAACCGCCGCGGGCGCCAGCGGCGGCGCAGAGACGAAGCAGCGACCGCGCGGGGGATTACGGGCGCACCCACCCCCACC
>BOPP01000067.1:1926043-1939097 GCA_017312745.1 Gryllus bimaculatus | reverse complement strand
GAAGAGGGGGGGGTGCGGGACGAGCGGGTACCGTAACATTCGGTCCCGGCCTTCAAACGGCGCCGGACCTTGCGCCCGGGAGCATGCACGCGCGCGCCTAGCCGCCACCTCGGCCGACGCCCCGACCACGACCCGACGCCCGCGCCCGACGCCCCGACGCCCCGACACTCGACGCCACCGCCGACGCCGCGCGCGCCGCTGCCGCCGCCGCCGCAGCCGCCTCCACTCGCCACCGCCCACGCAGGTAAGGCGTCCGCTCATACTGTGGATAAATTGTGCACCTATTAATAATAAAGACTGACATTTTCGAATTGAAACACAAAAAGGTGATTAGTCATATTCCGATAATTCACCAGTTTAATTGTGAACATCCGCCCGTTTAATTGTGAATAAGAAAACCCCCGCAGGTAAGACGTCTGATGATATAAATTATTGTATAAATCACGAGATTTCTTGTAGGAGGTATCATTTTTGAAGACATCACAATGAACAGTAAATGGGAAATCTTCCGGAAGTAAAAGGTGAACAGACAAGAGAGGTGACTGACATTGCATTGTTCACGCACGTTTCAGAAGTTTATCTGCTCCACATAAGTCATATTTCGAATTCGAAGAAGATACGTTTCTCTAAAGAAAATCAGAACGTTCTCTTTGTATTTTAAATTAGTTGAAAGAAAATGAAAATTGTATGTATTATATGCCAATAGTGTGTCGTAAGATACACGTAAGAGACCGGTGCCGAGGGTCAGGTGCTGTTTAAAGGAGAACGTACTCAATATTAAAATAACGGGAGTTGTCACGCAACATGGAAGTTACTGTCATTCCTCCGACGCCGCTGTCACCGCTAACGACATACATAAGAGATCCGATACGGTGAGATGACTTACGACAGTGCAAAACGTCATTTTGACAAATTGTTCGGTACTTACAAAAGTATTATTCAAAAATGTCAAGCAAAATTTCATGGTAAATTTCATTGTACCAGTGTATCTAAGTTACCATGTTATGTAACGGCATATATGATGTTCAGCTTGAGAGCTTGTGCATAAATAGCTAAATAGTTATTTACTACTATTTTTGATTATACAATATTAATTTTCTTCATGTGCACTGAAAATGCGTTTCTACAACGTAATGATTAAGAACTCGATACACTACTATATTGACTTGTTAAATTAGTATTCAAACCTAATTAAATTAGGTACACTGTTTACATGTAATTTAATCTCACAATCGGGTTGAAAGCTAAAACGCAAAGATCTAAAAAAAAACAACAGAAACTGTGGAACTTGATTTCAATATATACAATAAAAATAAAGAAGGAAGCGTAAATTGCTCCTTTTCTTTCAAAGGAGACTTCTTTTATTCGATAGCTTACAAACACGCATTTTAATTACAAAATCATTGTGTGAGCAAAGGTTAATGCATAATTTTATGTGTAAAAGACTATTTTATTCATTCAGTTTCTCAAATGCGCAGAGTTTCAGAAATTCATAAACGGAAGTAGAATTTATGTCAGAGACTTCAATGAACGGTCAAGAACGAAACATGGTTGTTGAAAGCGGCAATAGTACGAACTTATTACTTCCAGGTTTACGAAGATTTTTATTACTAATTTTTTTTTCAGGAAATTCATTTTCACATGTATTATTTACTTGAAATCATTCAATTGGAGGAATGCCATATGTCGTTAGCTGTGTAGAATGTTTCCTGATGCACAAGTTGTTTGCATACCCTATCGTTTCACCAGCATCTTCCGGTGCGTGCCAAATTCCTCATACACCTGCTCAGTGCACCGGTACTACACAGTCGGCGACAAGCAGCTGCACACACAACGAACGGAGGAGCTAGTATACAGAGCGAGGCGCCAGTCACAGTATCCTTCTACGCGAAGTCCTTCATGCACCTACTCATACCAAGAAAATATTGACGCATGTCCCTTAGAATCTGTATTCGTTCAATTGCACTATTCTTTCAATTATTAATAAAATGAACCGATAATTTTTCAATGTATACTACTAATAAATATTGAGAAAGTACATTAATGTTTTGACAACCTCTTTTTGGGAAACAACAAGTTGAATATTATCATCATTTTAATTTTTCCAACTTTATATTAGGAGAATGCGTGAATGAAACACCCAGTAATTGCTATATTATCTACGTCATTCATGTATAGGTTTTCAGATAAACAGGTGTTATTAAAGTGAAAATGTGTACTGAGAAATTCCTGTCCAACACAATTGCATTGAATCTAAATTAAATCTTACGTTATAATTTCTAATATGTTTCAGCAAAGTAAAATAGGTTTAAGGTCCCCTTTCGAAAGGAACACTGCACAACACTAGGAGGAAAGCCGAAAATGGGTTCTCCAGTCGTGAATTTCTACTTTGCTGCGGAATTCTTGGTCTCGGAGAACGATTTGAAAGACTGAAGTGGTTTCAGTGAATGCATGACAAATAAATATTCGAAGGGGCTACTCGTAGCGTCTTAAAACGGTCTTAGGGCAAAACGCAAAAGGCAACATAAACGGCAAGGTTGAGGCTCCGAATTCAAAGCGAAAAGTACGACGGTATTTGACGTCTAGAGTCCCAAAGAGGAGGCCAACGGCAAACGACAAACGACGAGATTGAGCCTCCAAACAAGAAAAGAACACTTTGGCGGAACAGGATGTTGAAGGCGTAGACCATATTGACTCAAAACTATACGCGACAAGCGGCGTCTGTCTCGAGATTCATCGACTGAATGCAAAACAAACCCTAAAGCAGAGTAGGATGCTTGAAACCCTGATGCGTAGGCGACATTGATTTAATAGCTACCCGGAGCAACAACATCTATCGTTATAGTTGATGTTTCAGCCGGCGTGATGTGGTCTTTTTCCTAGTGGAACTACCTAGCGTCGGTAGTTTCGGTCTGACGAAGGCAGCGAAATTTTGGTGGGGAAATTTTGGAAAAGTCTGTTCACAACGATACGGCTCGGCCCGGACAGCCAAACGTTCATCCGCCATCGATCAGCCATAATCAGCCATCGACCGAGGAAGCCTACATAACCATTCGTTGGCCGCACTGTCCAGTGTATACTTCGATTAAAACATTGTTCGTTGACATGTGATCAGCTGTGACGCTATCATCCAATCGGGAGGTTAAAGATCCAATCGGGAGATTGAACATCCAATCGGGAGCTTGAACATCCAATCGGGAGATTGAACATCCAATCGGGAGCTTGAACATCCAATCGGGAGATTGAACTCCAATCGAGAGCTTGAATCATCCAATCTGGAGTTTGAACGTCACTATAGTGGCTATATTGAGTCACTATAGTGACGTTCAAGCCCCAGATTGAATAACAGCGTCACAGCTGATCAAGTGTCAACGGAACGTAATATTTTAATCCGAATTTTATAGACGGCGAAGCGGAAGCACGTCTCCGACGGCTGCGCGGTGGTTCGTTGGTGCGGTGGCGCGGTGGTTCGGGATGGTCCGCTCCGCGGTCCTGGGCTGGTACGTGCCTGCGAGCGGCGCGGGCGCGCGTCACGTCGGCGGACCGGGCCCGCCGCGCGACGTGATACCGTACTCGCGCGCGCGCGTAACTCGTGCGGGCGACGAAAGTAACGGTCGGTCGCTCTCGGGAGCACGAAATGAGCCCCGTGCGGCGGCGGTGGCGGCGGTGGCGCCCGCTGCTCAGCGCCTTACCCGGCGAACGGGACCCCGTCCCCGGCGCCGCCCCGCCTCCCCGCCACGCCACGCCACGCCGCGCCACGCAGCCCGCGAAAACCGATACGACTGCGGCGCGCGCCGCCACGGAATACGACACTCTGCGGGGAATTCATGAGGTCAGGGGCACCCGCCTCACCGGGAAGAGCGCCCTCATATTTGTCGCTAATGTTTTGTTTCAGATGATCGGTTTCCAATTTTAACGGGCGTCTCTAACTACGGTTAGCTCAGAAAAAATATCAATTTTCCCCACTCAATAATGTGGGTCAAGCAATTTATATAAAAAATATTGAATTTGTAATGCCATGATATGTGTAAACGCTTCGTGGCTGACTTTTTGTCAATATACATATCTGTAGCTTATCGGCAAAATATTATGTTTAGTAATCGCGTAAGGAGCATGTGCGTTCGTATGTTCGACATTATAAGAGGACTCTCGAAAAAAAAAATATGAAGTATTTTTGTGAGTACTACCATAAAACGCTTTTGAAAGGGGCGGAACATAGTAGAACTATAGCTCATTCCCAATAGTAATCAATAGCTCATTCGGTTTTTTTCGACAAGACAAATCGATTGGCACTGTTTTTAAGCGGTCTAGAATATTCTGGTAGAATTCTAAAATTACGTGTTTTGGGGGGGAATTTCAAGGCAACAACAATGTGTGGGTGGATTGAAATGGACACTGTTCCTGACTTTCCGTCGTAACACGCATCGTTGCGACTTCATTCGTCTGGGCGTCGATAATTAAATCTACTTTTGTAGTGAAACATATTGTTTAAAATATTTCTATTGCTTCATTTTCATGTAATTTTTTATACAGAGGACGAATGAACCTGGCAATAGTAATATTTAAAATGAAGTTTTACTTTGAACTTGTAATGAAAATTATTAATATGAAAATTCACTCAGAAAATAACCTTCTGTCTCCAATGCTAAAGTCTTCCGTACATTTTGACCTTATACCCGTGTACTTGCAGTACTACCGAAGTCATGCACACACAATGTGAATGGACATGGAGGATCAAGTGATAGCCAGTCCTTTGTTATGGGAGCGGAGTCAGGATTCGGACCTGTGGTCCATTGTTGGCGTGACCTGTGGTTCATTGTTTAAAATATTTTATGGCATCCGCCGTGAATTAATCGGAGAAACCCATTGAAATCACCGAACACATTAGCCTCTAGAATTCTTAATCAAACAAGAGATCTCGACTAAGCTGGTGTCGCAAATTCTGCCAACTAACCTACGAACTTTCTGTCTCCATAAATTCAGTGGAGAACTCGCCAACACACCCGGTTTTACCTTTTTGTAATGTTTATTTTCTATCTCGCCGCCCTTTACATTTCAGTAATTCTGGTCAAGTACAACGAGCAACTGTCTCTGACCGCGGTCCGGAGAATTCTTAAGGTTAACGTTGAGATAAACGTTCGCCATTTTCTAGAAAAGATGTGACCTTTTTTCAGCTTTAACCTGCGAGAATGACTCACTACTTGTAGTTATAACACAGATGGAGGAGCATGTTTTAGACGAAAAGGACAGTTATCAGAACCAACGAGAATTGAATTTTCACAACCGTATCTAGTTCAATGTATAACCTCATCTAAACACTACTTTCATTCTGTAAGTCATACGACCAAAGACTACACTCAGCAAGTATTCGTATGATTGACAGGATTAATACAGGTTCGGTACTGTTTAGAGTAGTTCGTGTTTTTCCACATATATTTAAGATGTGGATGCTTTATGACATGACATGAAGAGAGATAATCAGCTTTGGTTTTTTTGCAAATATAAATAGATAATTAACATTACAGTAAATCAACAGGTCACCAAGAATCAATTAAACTAATTATTGACATACCGATAAAGATTTCTATTTCAGAAGATTCCTCATATCGCCAATTTACCTACTTTTTCCTAATACTACCATTTCACTAACTTTCTCTAAATTCTTTCTCCGACTTTCACCTTGAATCAGCCTCCGATTCCTATAAAATGGTCTTGAATTGTCTAGGAAATTACAGGGAGCCAGTTCAGTGGGAAATCTATTGACCTAATTGTTCATTGTTATAACTTTAGCACTGGACACACGTATCATACATCATTATTATGTTTAGTGAATTAACAAACCTAGAACGGACACTCGCTGGCAAAGGAAATCGTTGGTAAAATATTGAAACACTTTTGCAATGTATATGTTGGACATATTATTGAAAAACAAAAGATAACATTCTGTTTAAAATGCCGCGATAGATTTACAATTATTTATCATGATAGTTCAATTCTTCAGATTTGTCCCAAGAGAACAGATAATTTTTTAATACCTCCAGAATTTTTGATAATCGTAATAGGAATAATAATAATAATAATAATAATAATAATAATAAAACAAAAGTATAACACGATAAAAACTAAGTTATTTGTATGAATACAGTTGAAGTTTTTTAATACACTGTTAATTTGTAATTTGTTCAATTTACCGAATATTTGGAAAATTTCTTTACATTTCTTTGAGAAGAACATGGAGGGCAAAGAGGCAACGCTGAATTGAGTATTTTCTTTCATCTCAATTAAGAATGAGAATCCTTGCGCACGTGACGTGCACTCTGCACCTCGTCCGGGGGTAGGGGAGTGGGTGGCGCATAGTCGACCGCCCCCCGGGTCGCCAGGTGCCTCGGCGACGAACTAGGCTCGCGCGCGGCAGCCGGGTCGTGAATTCCACAGCGCCAAGCGCTCGCCGGCTTCCTTTTGGTCGCGGGCGCATACCCGCCTGCCGGCATGCCTTCGCTCCTCACTCCCCCCTCCCCCCTGCCGCGACTGCGCGCGCTATGGCACAGCATTTGCAGTTGCAATTAGTGATGCGACATCGATAACAAAACATCGATGTTAGTAAATTTCGATGTTCAAAATTAAAACATCGATGTTACAAATATATGGACTAAAATGCATCGATGTTTTCGAACATCAATGTTTTTATACTGGATTAGTAACCTCTAACATTAAGTTCGTGTGCATTAAAATTTAATGTGACAGGGTTCGTGTTTATCAGTTGAATGAACAAGGGTATGAGAAGAAGGGGCAGACCCTATGCCCACAGCGTATTTGTTAACCATATCTCAATGTGCGAAAGGAATATGAAGAAAGAGGAAATTCAAGGGCATGGAAGTCATCTCAGGCAAGAGAGCTTGATCGGTGAGGGTAGTGCAAACAGCGTTCCATTGGTTCTAACCCACGAATATTAGTGTTACTATGAATTCTTATTTCATATTTTAACTTCCACAGTATTATGATCATGGGAATTTTTCATTCAGAAACAAAACTTCGGAAAAGAAAAAAAAACATTGATTACAAGACACCGATGTTAAAAAACATCGGCGTTAATACATCGTCGATGACTCATCCTTAGTTTGCAATGTGGATTATAATTAGCGGACGGATATTAATGAAATGTAATTGTTTTCTTTTCACTTTAGCAATGCCTTTTAGTACAGAAATTCATTTTATGATTTGACACAACGAAATTACTTATTTTTATGTCATTATGTTTCGTCCATTTCTTACTTCATTTTTTATCTTTCATCAGTCATTTTTTACTTTTTTACGTCATTTTTAATGCATTTTTCGCGTATTTCATCGATTTTAATATAGTTTTAATGCTACTTGCTTCAAATAATATTTACGAAGTGCAACAGTTGTTCACTACAGAATTTCTAAGTAGCCTATTCGATTTCTTCGCTCATATATTGAAATGTCAGCCATTGTGAGTACTATTTACTTTAAGGTTCCTGTGACGCCTATTTGCGACGTTGTCAGTTCGGTCCATTTCGCGATAAATATAGGCTGAGATTTTCTCTCAAAGAACACCCCAAACAAAAACTTTGTACGCTGAGTTCACATGAACAAAAGGAAGAAGTCTCGATTACATCAGTAACATATCTAACAGCATGAATTGGTCATATGTAGTGGTTTTGATGAATTTTTTACGTCGTTTTTCTTTGTTTTTTGGGGCATTTTTGAAGCATTTTTCAATTTTTTTTGATAATTTTTGGTAATTTTTTACGTCCTTAAAATACGCTCCCTAATTGTAACTGTGTTCGATTGGTCGCATAAGTTATTAATCGCGCTAATTTCTACCAATCTCTACACTCTTGCGTGCCTGGCTTGTGATTGCTGTGAACATTTACATCCCGAACAAACCAGAATTGCACGTCTCGATTGAAAGTGGATGAGTCACTTTAGTCTCCCCAGCCTCTTTTAACCTTCTAACGATCTGTTTTTAAGTCAGAAAACAGTCTCCTTATGATATTAGTTTCGTTAAGTTTATCAGGCTCTGTGGAACCCATAAACTCTATCAGTGTCTAAAAGCCCTGTCAGACCTTCATCAGCCTCAGCCTTCACAAGCTATCAGTATCCGTAAGCTCGGTCTCCAAAAGGTCTGTCAGTTTCTGTATATATCATTTTTCATAAGCTGCCGTCATTTTTTCTCCTCACCGCCATCGTCGTTTCCTGCAATAAATCCACTACCGCGTCCGTATCTAGCTGCTACCTTCCATTGTTACCACCACACCCGCAATCGACACCATTCTCACCTCTCCACATCACCACCGACGCCAATCACCACGTCGTTGAAATCGCTTGCCGCAACGCCGCCTCCGTAACCTCAACCCCCGTCATCACTTTCTTCTCACTGTCAACATTGCCACTTGGACCACCATTATCCTCTCACCGTTACTCACTCGTGACCCAGTGGCGGCGCCTCGCGTGTTCTTGTTGACGTCGCTGGGTGCTGCGGCACCGCTAGCGCGCCACTGCCACGGCCAGGGCCACGGTGCGAAGCACGGCCATGGCCAAGACCGCAGCCGCTGCCGGGGCGCCGTGCCTGACGCCGGCCCGCTATGCGCTTCTTGCGAAAAAAACATTCTAAGAACTTTTTTTAAAAATTATTTTTTTGACTTGTTCGTCTTTCAAGGGTTTGAAGATATTTTACATACATTACATTAATTTTATTATATATATAATTAAACATTAAACATGATTAACAATTTTAGAGGTAGTTCCAGGAAGGGACCTCTGAAAAGTTATTTTAAATTTTCATAATTTATTACTATTGAGAGTTGAAAAATATTTGAAAATGATATACTCGTCGCGTTTTCAACAAATATTTCTTCAAATAACTTTAAAATGACGATTTTTGTGCTGTCATTTTTGTCGCGGTGACGCAGTAATGTCTAAACGCTCATACTTAAATAATCATTGCAATTCAGGAGGATGTAATAAATCTTTTGAATGAGGAGATTTATTTTGGGGTAAACGGTTAGGTGACTGTCCTAACTGAAAAGTTTGTTTCGCTGTGCAAGAGTTACTTGAAGAGTAGACATGTTTTGATCATTAATTCATCAATGTTTGAAGGGGTTCAATAGGAAGTTCTATCTGTATTTGATTATTTTTCAGAAACCATAGAATATTTAAAACCCATCTAAAGAACCAATGTAGAATAACTTCATTTTTTAAATTTGTTTTTTCTGTGCCCTTCCTTATTTGATAGCTCTACTGTTTAGAGTAAGTACCCAGGAAGCACACGCAAATGCTTCTATTGCTTACGGGAGACGCGATTCTAAACACACGAGTTTTAATAAGTTTTATTTGTTCCTTCAGTAAAAACTTCACGGGAATCCTTTTTATGTCTTTAGGAATTATAGCTAAGCTCTTTCCAGTAGTGTAGTTAGCATTGATACAGCAGTAAAAACTAAGACATGGATTTTTAACTGAACTAGACGATTTCTTTATCTGAAAACATATTTTTTTACTTCACTTATTAATTTTAAAGTATTAGGAGTATTACATGCGAATTCTATTGTGCATATAAATGCCCATTTATTATAAATGCATATCTTTTCTGTATTAACTAATATTCTTGTACAAATATCATAAAACGTTAGTCATCATTGAAAAAATATAAATTAAAAATTATATAAAGCTTAAGTTGTTTCCAGTTTTATCAACCGGAGAGCAGAAAAGTTGCACAAATATCGACAATTCTTTGTTACATCTTTTTATCAGAGGGCACGTAGTTTGAATCATACTTTAAGAATATGCGTTCGAATATTACACAGGTTACATCAGATAATGTGGAGGAATATTCAGTTATTCATTGTTACAATCATGCACAAGTAAACCGTTATTTTGATAAATGACATTTCAATTGGGCATTACCTTTTCATTTTATTAGCTGAGAATAATATATTTTTACTAGGTGTTTAAGAACCTATTTGGCAATTTTTGTACCTGCAAAATGCAAATTTTAGAATTTTAATTACTATTTTGTTTGGCTATTTTTGCTGTATATAACGCGTAAAAACCAGTATCATAGTAATAATACATAAACGATCATGAGAAGTAAAACCATACGCTTCCACAGTTGGAATCACCTTTGTGTCTTGGGTTGTTTCGAGGCTGTGAGCGCCCGAGCGTAGTACCAGTGATTCGGAGGTCGCCATTTCGATCTCGGGAAGATGCTGCAAATTTGCTTCTTGTGTGCAACGACAATGAATCAGTCAGAAGAGAAAGAGTAGTTTTACTACTCTTATCAGGGGTTTCTGCGATCTCTCTGATCCCTTCCAGCGAGCAGGTTACTATACAACGGGTCATGGACCATTCGCGATATTTTCTTTCTATTCTCTACGCACCCCCGGCGCCATAACAGATGAAAAAAACTAAAAGGACAGTCAAAATAATAGGAAATTGGTTGTTTGAACGGTGTCGCTTCGTAGATAAGTTGTCTGAAATAGCTACCATCCTTTCACGGTCTTCTACAAAGCCCAAATGGAATCGAGAACGATCTTTCCGCCATCTTTCCTTGCTATTCTCTTCGCATCCCCGGCGCTATAACAGATGAAATGCCCTAAAACGAAAGTCAAAATAATAGAAAATTGGTTGTTAGGACGGTGTCGCTGCGTAGACAAGTTGAGTAAAATAGCTACCATATTATAACGGTCTTCTACAAAGCCAAAATGGAATCGACAACGAAATTTTTTTCAAGACAAGCTTTTCGGCCAAGAAGAACACAATGACAGGATAGCGGAAGCGATAATGAACAATTTACGACTCGCGGAAGGCTGCACCTGCTATTAAGTCTTGGCGAGAGAAGCGCGTCGACAATAATTAGGAGACAGCACGAGGCGATGGAGGAGGGATGAGAAGACGGGAAACGCAAATTGCAGGAAAGATGACCAGGCATTAAAGGGGTTAACGAGGGATTAAAAGGAAATTTCGTGTGACGCTGGAGGCCGTCGTCTTGGTTTCCCAACAATCCTACATTGCGTCGTGATGCGGCCGGAATTGAAGCAAAGTCAAGATTACGAAAGGCGGCGTAGTAGAAATACTAGCATCGGATTATTATTTACTAGGCTGTCCGGGTGACGCCGCGTCCATGGCGAAGGTGCCGACGTTTCGGTCGCCATTCTGCGACCTTCCTCAGGGCGTTGGCTTTACGCCGCGTCCATGGCGTCACCCGGACAGCCTAGTAAATACTGACTCCGGCCGCGGAAGCCTACGCTCTCACTAGCATCGGATTCTTCGGGATTTCTGGGTTGTAACGAACAATACTCGTCGTAAAAGATGTGACGAGATGACGTAAAACGTCCGAGTACGACGAGAGGAGGGCGAGGGTAATAAATAGAGGGTGGCAGAAGGCGGAAGAGGAAAGTGGAAAAGACAGTGTTTGCGAATTGAAGTGAAAATGACGAGCCGTTAACGCCTTTGTGCGAACTGTTCGAAACCGAAGACGCAATTTTCCTCTTCGCACCGGCGTTCCCCGACTCCTGAACTCCCCTCCCGTGCCTGCAGGCATCACATCTTCATTGCCCCCGTGACTCGGCGTCACACTCCAGTTTCCTACAGCCTCCCGCGGCCTCGGGTTTCGAGTGTAGCCCACCTCAATACCCGAAGAACGTTGCACTTCTCCGTTCTTCGCGGAGCTTTCAGACGTCTTAGGTCTAGGCGGGCTGAACGCCGTAGGCTGGCTGGTTACCTAACAATGTTGTAACAATGCAACACAATAAATGTGACACATGTCAAAAACCGTTATTTTGAAGGATAACAATTTTATTCCCAACGAAGTATTTTACATTCCGATTTACTCTAGATTATGTCAGTCTTGTGACAATTTTACTAGTAAAAATATTTGAAAATGATATACTCGTCGCGTTTTCGACAAATATTACTTCAAATAACTTTAAAATGACGATTTTTGATCTCTCATTTTTGCCGTGAGCTAATCCAATAATGGTCTAAACGCTCATCAGCCAGCTGACGACAAGGCATCGCTCGGTCAGTGGAGGCGTTCTACATTGTATGTTCTGTCACCGACTTCTAACAATCCATGCAATTACGGCTCCAGCTCATCATTAGTGATGGTAAAATTTAGCGCTGTAAATTAAAAAAAAATCATTTTGAAAACAATACTAAAACCTTTTACAGCATTGTAAAAATTAAGATTTTGTAGCATTTGTTAAGAAAATTAATATTAAGGGAGAACTCTTTGAGTTAAAAGTATTTTGATGCTTTTTGGATTTTACCATTAACATCAGGAAATAATTGACTGTAATTTAATATTTCGCCATTTGTGAACTTCCACAAATATAAAAACCTACGAAATAAAGCGTGCGCTGGAGGCTTAGGACCTTCCTCTTCTTCCCGTGACCTCCACACAAGAAACTGAGGAAGCTGAGACCCTTGAGTTTTTAAAAATTTTCTGGCCATTTTTTACTTTGTTTTATCAGTTAAATCTTAATTATAAATTAATAAACACTGTCACTCTCAAATTAAATGTTTTCAAACCTCCATGTGATCGACGATCTATACTTAGAGACCAAACACGAAGGAAACCATTAAATGCAATTTAGGCATTATATCGCAGATTATCGACCGTTTTGTAATTTATATGCGATTTGACATTTTGGGACAGACTTCGCATTTTATCGCAGATCAAAAACCTTCAAAAATTGAAACCGAACATACAACTACTGCTGTTTTCAGCGTTAGTAATTGCAAAAATCTACTCATCAACTTCGCAATCCCGGCCTCCGCCGCTGTTCTCTTCACCGCCTCCTATTTATCGCCGTCGCGTCGAGGTCAAAATCCCTTAGCGTGGTCCAAAGCGCAGCGGGAGCATCGGCCCGGCCACGAGGCGTCGAGCTGCGCGGCCGACCCCCGAGTGACAGTGACAGTGAATCCGCCAAGTGGGGCAGGCCGGTCGCCGGGCGCAAGGCCAGCGCGCGCAGGTGGCCGTGGCCGGGTTCGCTTCCTGCTCCCGCGCGGTGCCGGCGCGTGCTCGCCCCCCCCC
>BOPP01000067.1:1828000-1879642 GCA_017312745.1 Gryllus bimaculatus | reverse complement strand
GGATTTATTAATTATTTTTCAATGAAGTGATAGGATGATGATGACGAAGGGTGAAGGGACGATCGCAAATATATCCATGCCCGAGGCGGAATTCCAACCCGTGATCGATCCTTCGATCCGAGATCGCCACGCACTTCTTCCCTAGCGATCTCGGCTATTCGGGCCCTTTGATGTGTCCTAAACACCGACACGAGGTGGATAGGGCGGATGCTGAATGTTTGGCGCTCGGCGAGTCGCAAGTAACCCGTCCACACTACTCGGGATTCGGCGAGCGGATGCTCGGGATTCACGGAATGCCGCATGTGTGGAGCCGTCTTAAGAAGGGACTACTCTGACAGGACGAGATACAAACGAAGGCCATGAAGGGACCGCTTTGACAACTACTGCTTGACATTGCAAGAGATAGAGATGAAGCCATTTACAAATGAGATATCTTTAAACTAACTCACTGTCAAAATGAGTGCATGGACATAACCTACAGTTACATTGCCAAGCAGTACTTGTCAAAGCAGTCTCATGTTACAATAATCTCTCTATACCTTCCTACTCCTTTACAACTATCACCCTTCAGCAGAGTCGGATTTACCACGGATTAATAAGCAGTTTCTTGGAATGAGCTTGCAGTTACAATAAGCAGTTGCCCTGTCCATGAGGAATCCCGAAACTCGTGAAAAAAATTGGAAAAAGTATGTCAATGGATTTGTTTGAATCTGCAAAGTATACTGTTATATTAATAAAAAATATTAATTTTTATGATAATTTATTATGAATTTAAATATAATATATGTAATACATGTTCACTTCTAAACACAATTTGTTAATGTTCATTTGTATTTGTACAAATGTTAATGTATTATAATCAGTGTGTTTTAGTAAATCTAGTGGATTTTATTCCGGAAGGGAGCGCAACCTGATTTTGTGCTTGGGGGGGTTTCACAGTACCACCTAAATCCGGCCCTGCCCTAAAGTATACGAATGGGCCAGGTTCTCAATGCTTTTTAGTTCGCGACACACTCTTTCGCTGACCAGAACACACCCGAAGAGTAGAAGCAAACCTGTCTCCATTAGGCTTGGGAAATTTCAGAAGCAGACTTTAAAATTCCTCCCCCCCCCCTATTGAACTACAGTAAAAAAACAAGTCAACATTTCCCATCAAACGAAAAAAAATATTATAATTGTTGACGGAAAAAATAATTGCATAGTTGTGTATTCTTAGCCTCAATGCTAGGAAATAACATTATTAAAATATTTAATTCACGTGGCCTGTTGGAGGTGTTCATAGATTCCTTGTTAATTTTTTCGCAGCAGTATGCAAGTGTCGCGGCAGAACACTTTGAGCACCACAGCCGTATGCACTATAACCACATTCCCTTGGGCACCTTCCCTTGGGAACTCCATTTTCCTTTCGAGATAATTACTTTTAAAGTTGCACGAAAAAATATTCATATAATTTCCATACTCACTATTTCGAAGTTCTTTTATCTTGAAAACAGGTCAAATTCAATATAATCTCCATGACCAATCACGGGAGAATAAAGTGAACACGATACGTTCAAGGATAGTTTGGTATTTTATGGCGTGCTTATTTTCTAATCTTTGCCATTTGTTTCCTCCAATAAATATTTTTATCTTCCTTCACATCTTCGGTGCAATATAGGCTAAAACTCTCGTCGTTGGCTTCGTCGTCAGTTTCAATATATGACCCACACAGCTGCTTCTTCTGTGGCGTTTCAAAACTATGATATGCGAGATAGGTTCCTGGTCAGAAGGTCTAAAGACAGTAGGTGTAAAATCTCAATATCTTTAGACCTACAGACTGCGGATTGCGAAATAAATCACTCGTACAATTTGTGAATGTGTGTTTTTGTGACTGAAAACAAATTCATATTTGCTTGTTATTCTGTAATATTTATGGATTATATTTTCATTCCCACTCTTTTTTACAGTTATTCCAAAACGTTCATTCTGAAACAGAAAGTGAATGTACGTTTGTTCCTTACCAATGTAACATTAACAATCTGAAGAAGTACGCCTTAAAAAAAAGTTTGCCTATTTTACAGAGCCTTTTTTGTCTTTCTTAATAAAAAAAGCACTCTTTTTTAGGAACTGTAGGCAAATTTATTTTTTGTGAAGAAGTTTTAAAAATAGACATTAAATATTAAAAATTGTATTATTATTAACAACTCAAAATGACTAGATTCGTTACGAAGGATTATTTTTCTCTTATCATTCTAGAAGTTCATTGCTAGAAGGCCCCCGAAACAAGTACGTAGAGGAAACAGACCTAACTACAACTATACATGTTTTCATTGTATGATGTTTGTATTTTAATAATATAGTAGAAGTTCACGACTTTTAACTGTATATTATTAAATATCAAACAAAATTTTCGTGAGGCACAGTGCCTCTGAAGGTTCTCATAGTACTTATAT
This sequence comes from Gryllus bimaculatus, assembly GCA_017312745.1. Lineage (NCBI taxonomy): Eukaryota > Metazoa > Arthropoda > Insecta > Orthoptera > Gryllidae > Gryllus > Gryllus bimaculatus. The sequence continues at coordinate 1,877,210 of BOPP01000067.1, read as the reverse complement.
GAAAATTATCATTGTTATCCTGAGCCTAATTACGAGCAGAAACTTTGTATGGACACGCCACTACTTCTTTTATTTCTGATCGATCGACATTTGTAAGGAAATTAGGCACAGACGCTTTTAATTGAAATTTGAGATTGGATTTAATTAGTGTAGTATAACATTGACATTCGTCATACAATGTCTCTCTCATGAATTGGTCTTTATTCTAAACATTATCGTGTTTCTTCTGAAGCTTTTTTTAAGAGTTTCATACTTTCTAGTAATATTCATCAATGATTCATTTCTTAAAAATAGTAAATAATATCACCGTTTAAGCTGTGATGGCTATAAGTCCGAAAAGGTAAACAATAATGTTTTTCGCTGAAGTAATTAAGAAAAAATCCGTACTCTAGTAGGTACACTCTTGTCCACTAAATCGTATCAGAAAGTGATAAAAATCGTAGCAAGAGATACCATGTACGCCAGCAGAGAAATAAGAGTTTAGGTTGTGATTACACGTATCAACGGCATGTCCTGAGCCAAGTCTCTCTGCATTATTGGGGGGGGGAGGTCTGAAGACTCATGAGCCCCCTCCCCCCTCGCCCTTTACTGCGACACTGATTTTGAACATTACTCATTTCAGCTCGCGCAGTAACACCCGCGGATTTCATCTGCAGGGAAAAGCGTTCCACGCGCGGGTGATGGAGAGCGAACACACATTTCAGAGACGCGCCTCCCTGCGCCGCGCCGCGCCGTTTGGAAGTGAAAGAGGTTCCGCCGTCTCCCGAAGATCGGAGCTTTAAATCACGCGATATTGCATCATTCACCTCGTTCGACAAAGTTCACCGAAGGGGCACAGCGATTCTACGCCGCCTTTGCAGGTGTCCACTTTTACGTGGAGCGCGACGCCGAATGGCCGACCGCCTCGGCTGAGTTTATGGCTAGTGACACTCCCGCTGCCCTGACAGGGCTGTTTGCCATTTCGCGTCTTCGGTGACTACTTCGTACGGATGCAAGCGGGAGAGATTAAAGAACCATACGCCGAAGAAATAATGGAAGACATGCCCGCTAACTTAACATTAAGTTGACGGGGAGATGACTTCCATTATTTCTTCATGTAATTGCGTTAAAAATACCGCGTCCGAATTCCCATAATTCATGAGCTTACCCTGACCAGCAAGGCTGTTACCACAGCGAGAAAAACGATCGCCAACTCGTGCGAAGGCTTTGGTCGTCGCCTCACGCAGCGCTCATATGTCAACAGCGCAGTTTTTCAACCTAACCATTCTTAGGGAGCAACAGCAGTGCGGAATGAATTTAAAACTATTACCCCTATGCGTGTACAGCCGAAAAAAAAGAGAGCAATTACATCTCCCGCCTCGTATATAAAACTTGTATTTACATCTGACATTTTACTAGTAAATAAATAAAACATACTAACTACATGGAGAATAAAATAACAGCTTAAATGGTAGAATTAATACATTTGATTTTATGTTGTAATTATAAATACATACCTTTTTATTACCATTTACCTACTTGCCACATAGCCTGGAGAGCCTCTATCCAAAATGTATCCCAATTTAACCCCAATGGTCAGGTTAAAAACGGGGGAAATACGTAAGGCTGAGGGGTCTTTTTAAACTTTTCTGGGGAGCTACATTTGTAAGGAAGTAGGCACAGACAGTTCAATTGAAATTTGAGATTGGATTTAACAAGTGTTTTGCTGCTTTGTCTGGCTCTCCCTCTGCCCAAGCACTATTAACTAATCAATAGTAAAACAAAACTAGAACCGCAACAAGTACACGTTAAAGATTCACGCCGGCCGAGCTTAGTTCAGAGTCAGCTTTGCTGCTTCCTCTGGAGCGATTCTGGCCGGGAAGTCTTAGGATTCAAGTCCCGACGGTGGCAAATTTTCGGCACTAAACATTTCGACGATAGCTACGTCGAATTCAGCGGCTTTCTGCAGGAGAATTCTAGCGGACGAATGCTCTGCTTATTGCTTTACTATAATGTACATTTTTGATATCTGATATCACATTGAAATGTTGTATGCTTTCCATCTAAATTCTTTCCCCCAGATTTTCTTTAAGCTGGTGCTTGCATTTCCATATTAAAATTATCGCATTGCTCGAAATTTTAACATTTTGATCTTCCATACCCTGTGCCATACAAATGTGATTTCCTGTTTATTTTCATGTGAATTTTCTGACAGCTCATAACATTTTTCTTGGTACAGTAGTAATCAATGTATTTAACATCGTCTTTGGAGGACCAGTTTTATTTGCGAGTTTCCCTTTTCCTAAGATTGCAAGGACATTTAATCTCTTATTAAATTTCTCATTTAAATGAAATTTACTTTTCATGAAATTCGTTTCATCTCAATCATTCACTTTTTCTGATTTTAAGAAATGAACTAATGGTTTCTTTCTCGAAATTTTATTCAACATATTCGTTATATTGCTTCCTAAAAAGCCTTCGCATCATATTCAATGAGTCGCTGCTAGCAAACTAGCCTTACGCAAGTGCACAAGAGAACGATGTACAGTCATGCTGAAAGAGTCATGCCCACTCGCCAAACCAACAATGACGGCTCGTTCATCTGACTGGACGGGGTCCTCGCAGAGTCACAGTATAGCCGCACCCATGATTCATCTCGGAGATATGTGACCTGCATTCCAGGCGGCCATCGTGAGCAGGTATTTCCTGGCCCCCTATCCGAGAAAGCTTTCTCCGCGCCCACGTCACACACCGCGCCGCGCCGCGTGCTTGTATCGGCAAAGAACGCCGACGGGGCCTATAAAAACCCCAACCTGTGTTTCCTCGCATTATCTAACCACAATATCGCGACGCCGGCAAAAAACCAAGTCCCGCACGACGGTGCCGTGACATGGGAAAGTAGCCATTTAAGATTTTTCTTAAATGGGTGAACGTGCTTCAGACCTCTATCTCTCCCTCGCATCTTCCTTCTGGGTACTCTAGCCAATTTACACCTCAATCCATCTTCGGTTGTAAAGTTATAACTTCCTACGAATATTTCGAGGAAAACCAAGCCGGAAAAATATGTAGACATTTAAGTGTCGGCAACGATGTAATTTCACGTTACTGCATTTTTCACGAGCCATAATGGCAAAAAAGACGACGAATTAAGAATTTGGCAATAGAAGGGGCCATTAATCCAATCGTTTCTCGAACACTATAAGAAGGTCATCTAAATCGTGAACTTTATTATACTCAAAACATGAATGAGAACTACGTCCTTGTATTTAATCACAATTGTAGCGATAGTTGAAATGTTAACGTATTACTTAATGTAATATCCAATGGAAAAAGCGATCTTAAAATGGGAATAATTGAACAAAACGACTTGAGAAGGTCATTTTTCTCTATGTTTTTACAGTTTAATAACTTCAACACAATTAAAATTATATTTCATGCTTATCGTGCAGATTTCATTTCTTAGAGCATAACACACATATTTGGGTTTGATATTTAATACGATAAATGAGGTCTGACGTAACATTTGTCAGATGAATCGCAAAAAATTATTAACATCATGAAAATTTCCATGTAAGCGACATTTTCAATAACTGATGTCAGCTTTGAAAACGTTTAATTGAATTTTAAAATCATGGATTACATTAGTAATAAACTAATACAAAATTGAATAAATTTAAATAATAATGCGGTATATGGTTGTGACCTAAGAAATTATTCAGAGTCCTTTGATAATTACTAATTATTAACGTGATGCTTGGAATATTTCAGGATCACTGTAGAGTAGACTGACACCGAAAGGTCCGACAATACAGTAATTATTCCAAAACTACGCGAATCTCTTTGATGTATATTCTAAGAACTAACATGGTAAATTTATTGTTATTCGTTGACTACTAAAATATATTCTTTATATATTTTGGTACTTCAAAGTGGACCCTACATTGTGTGAGTATTGTGCTAAGTTGATATTGAAACATGTTTTATTATTTATCTCTTTATTCAAAATTCAGTTAGCCGACATTTTTCATGCGTTCTACACACACTAGCCCGGGATGTTTGTTTTATTACGACTCACCTGCACTTGAAAATAAGCGAGGTAATGTAAACTTAACTGATAGGTGGTAACATTTCTTTCCGAAGACGTAAACATTTTGAGCCTTACCAACGACCTTGCAGAAAACAAGTTGAAGGGCTCAGTAAAACAAGGGGCAATCTCACATAGAAATAGTTCTCAGATAATGGGGGTTTTACCTGAATTTCCCCCATAAGCTCAATACATTTTAAAACTTTTAAACACAGCTTATAAGTTCTTAATGAATTTACATAACATATTACACTAAAAAATTAATATTCGATGTTTTGTATAATGCTAATAACTCAATTTCACAAAAAATGTGGGATATTCCCTTACTTTACTGAGCCCTTCAGTTGTATAAGATAAACAAGAAAAACGTTAGGTGCATCGTTATAATGATGCTCGATTAAATAATTATGATATTAGGTGTGCACCTAACCGCAAAGCTAAGCGAACATTAAGTTGAAATCTTGCGAGAGATATTCTTTCCATAATTTCTCCTCGAATATATCAAAACAACTAACGCGGCACGAATTCCACCTGCTGCCCCGCACCTCTTACTCAGAGTAAGGAACTATGTGTTTCCTTTCTCACCATATTACCCGGTAGCGTGACAGAATTGGAACGGTTAACGGAATCCTCTTGCTCATTTCCTTAGCGGTGTCAAAAGGTTCGGATCTTTGCCTCCGTTATCGTTATTCTTATAAGTCAAGTGGTAATTACTGCATTCATTAATTCCGTAAGCTTCAATGGCGCCATTTCCACGGGCGTAACAACGTTCGCGAAGGGTTGCCACCGCGCGAAAACGGAGCAGCGCGCGGTCCCGCAATTCCGAGCGCGAAGATCCGTGAGAACGCAGCAAGACGCTGAATAGAAGGCGGGCAGGCCAGAGTACGGTCGTTGTTCGCTCTGTCATTACAAAGCATTGCAAACCCGGCGACGACAAACCCCGCGTGTTGCGGTCGTACAAGTCGCTGTTTTGCTTCTAGGAACTTACTGTTGTGCTTACATATTGTTCGTGCTCAGGACTCTAGCACAATCGTCGTGTTCTATTCTGTGGCAATGTAATATTTCATGTGTTCTGCTGTACATGCGCATGTACAGTCTGTTTAAGGATTCGCATAAGGAAGTTAATGGAAACTTGTAGTGGGGCCATCGCGATATTAGTTCTACCGATTTTAGTTGAAACTTAACATTTTTAGCTTGTTCTCACTACTAAATTGTTCTATTTTGGGGAAAAGATGGAGTGTTTTTAAGTGGCCCGGCCAGAAAACAGAGAGAATCTTTGTAGGCCATTGAATGAAGACAGTGAAATTTTAAGCCTCGTGTACTACTTAAAGTTGCATTGTTTAAAAATTTTTATCAGTAAAAGTTAAAACACAAACAAATAAACAATTCGTTTTAAATAATTTGTATATTTAAATGGTTGAAACTGTCAGTCATATAACATATCGTTAACATCGACTGCAATAAACGCTCTCCTTATATCTAAGAAAAAGACGTCTATGTACTCTTTGTGACCTTGCAAACCAGTTTAAGCAGTAGTTAAAAGTTTACCACAGCGTAAAAATAAGAAAGCTAATACATCATAATTAAAATTAACATTGTAAAATTATTATTATTATTATTATTATTATTATTATTATTATTAGGCATTATCACCAGCGCCCAAAGAAACAGAAACATCAATAACATAAGTTTCTTAAGCTCGAAATCCTTGATATGATTTTTCATTCCCTTAATAGAGCCTTACACACACGGAAGTTCGTACTCTGGAACGTGGACAAGCCGAAAAAAACAATGGCCCTAATTCTTTCTTTTCTAATCAGATGTTCCTAATTAGAGTTATATGATCTTTCACAGTGTCACCTGCCGTGAGCTTGTAGCTATTTATCTATCCGGGAGACGCCGCGTCCTAGTCACAGGCGCCAACGCTTCGGCCGCCATTCTGCGACCTTCCTCAGAGCGAAATGATCTGAGGAAGGTCGCCTGCAAGCATTTCGCCCTGACGAAGGTCGCAGAATGACGTTGGCGACTGTGCATGTACTTCGATTTCTCTGTAGTGGCTAATGACATCAGACCATTGTTACATCTCCTGCCTTATGAAATGAATCTTTTTATCAGTGGTAAGTACATTACTACGGCCGCGAGCCCCGTTGAGAACGCCGTTCGCTAGTTAATTAAAAATATTCATTTTATGACGCAGGAGGTGTAATAATGACCTGTCATCAACCACTATAGAAAAATCGAATGGCGTTAATTGGACAGCTTGGTGCGAGTATCTACTGATTCCGCGAGAGGCTACACTATTATCGTGGCCTTGACTGTCTGATGCAGATTCCCGCTCGCGATCCTCCGTCCGACTCGGAGAGGAGAAACACCATAACCTTGTTTAATTAATAAAAAATGTTAACTCCCTGTTGTATATTACCCATAATAGCGATGTTAAGGTGGAGGGCGGAAGATATGGGCAGTGTCCAGGTGCCTTTAACTTTCACCCTACCTGCAAGCCACTTGTTTTCGAGAGTTTCAAAATAATTAATAATACTCGTTTTTGTCCGTTGCAGGAGGACCGATGGCCGCTTTCGCGCGCGCCGCCCCGCGCGCCGCGCCCGCGCCGCACCTCCCCCACCGCCCGCCCCTGCCCCCCCACGCGCTGCTAGGCTTGCTGCTAGCCGCATCGCCCGGGCGCGGCGCCCAACGGGCGCCCCGACGAAGGTCAACCCACGGGCAAGCGGCTAACTCAACCATCCAAAGGCGCACCACTCGCGCCAACGCCTCCGACGACCACGCCCCCGCGCCGCCCACGCCGCCCTCGCCGCCCTCCGCCGCCGCCCGCCAGCACCGCCGAGACGCCCCAGCGCGCCACCAGCCTCTTACAGCCATCAACGCGGCAACCCTTCTTCCCTCGACCGCAACCCCATACACGCGCGCCGTCGACTTCCGAGCGGCGGCCGGCCGTCGAGTACGACAGTAGTACGTGGCGGAGGACGCCGGCGACCCATCGACCGCAAGGAACACCCAGCCGCGCCCACGCCCGCGGTCGTCGGGCCGCCCCAGCCTGACAACGTTCTGCGCCAAGCCGCAACCACAAATACCACCCAACAGCAACAAGGTGCCGCCTCATCTCGGCTCGTACGCCAACACCAAGTGGCAAGCACCGCCGGCGGGCACCGCACGCGCCAGCACAGCCCCACGCCCACGCCCTCCTACTACCCCGTGCGCCGCACCTCACCGCTCCACGGCGCTCGAGCGCCACCACCAGCCCGAGCACCACCCCGCCTCCCAGCCACCTCCACCACCACCACCACCACCACCGCTCGCCCCCCTCGTCGCCACCCTCCTCCCGCGCCCACCACGTTCGACAAGTGAGGAGCGACAACGCTCGGACAAAAGTGCCGATCGGCCCGCCTTCCTACGAGTACGAGTACGAGTACTGGACAAAACTTCGCGCCGAGGACACCCCCACTCACGGTGCGCCGCCGTTCACGCCACAGCCCGCACCACCGCCCCACCACCCCGCCCCGGCCACGCGCGCGCGTCCAGCATCACCAGCCCGTCGCAGTCCCCCTCACCAGCGCCGCCCCGCCCACCACCGCGTCCCCGTTCCCGTCACCATCACCCCACCACGCGGCCGCCGCCTCGGCCCTCCTCCCCCTCCTCAGCCCCGCGCCCTCGCCCTCTCCGCACCCCCACCTCCGCGCAGCCACAGCCCCCCGCCGCCACGGAACGCACCCCCGCGTCGCCACTCCCCGTTGGTAGCCGCCGCGCCGCCCACCTCCACCATCCTTGCCCACAATTCAACTACAAGGAGCCCAGCGCCTCGCCTCACCTCCATCCCTGGCACGCACTTCCACTTCGAGCCGCGCGCAGCCGCCCAGCCTGCCAAACAGCCCGACCCTGGGGCGCGTCCGCGCCGAAAGCCCGCCCCCGCGCCCAACGCCCCGCCCCGCCGCCGCCCCAACGCCACAAGCCGTGCTGGCGCCGAGCGTCAAAGCCCCTACGCATCCGCGCAAGGAGCCCTTCCGGCCCATCTTCGCCGCGCAGGGCATCAGCAGCACCTCCCGCCGTCGCCCGCCCCCCCGCCCCCGCCGCAGGGCCCGCCGCCGCCGCCCGCCCGTCCATCCCGCGAGACCGCCCAACCCGCCTCCACTACCCGCCCAACGCAGCACGCGTCGTACTCGTGCTCGGCCGGACGCCGGCCCGCCCCACGCCACCGCGGCCCCATCAAGCAAACCCTAGCTGCCGCCGCCCTGCAGCGGGGCAACGCCCCCTCCCGCTGCTGCCTCCCGGCCCGCCCCCAGCCGCGACAACTGCCGCCGCCCCGGCCCCAAGCCCGCAGGCACGCGCCTGCGCCCTGGCTGCTGCGTCACCAAGCCGCTTCGTCAAATTCCCCGGCGACTCCGAGACACCCCAGCCAACGCCCGCGCCGGGGCGCGACGAACCCAAGCCCAGCCGCACGACAGCGCCGGCCGGCGCTTCCGCCCGCGCCCGCCGCCCACGCAGGCCCTGCGGCCGCCCCGCGCGCCCGTCGCCCACGGCCCGCTGCCGTCGCCCGCCACCGCAGCGCCGCCGCCGCCGCAGACGACGACGCCGCCGGCTGGACGCGCGCCCGCCCCCACCCCCCTCCAGCACCACCCGCACCCCCACCCGCCACCCGCCGCCCGCCTCCTCCAGCCGCCCCGCCCACGCGCGCCCCAAGGCTGGACGGGGCCGCCCAAAGTACGTCCAAGGCAACGGCGACGCGCCCAACCCGCCGCCAACCCAACAAGCCGCCGCCCTACCTGCTGGACAGCAGGCCCCTACACGACCCGGCCACCCCCTCAGGAGCAGGGCTCGCCGGCGGCGGCCGGCCTGCCCAACATCCTCCGCAGTTCAGACCAACGCCAAGGAGGTGTCGCACGCCACGGACAACTTCCGCCCACCACAACCGCCGCCACATCTTCGGCAAACCAGCACCAACACCAACTCACACCAGCATAAACACCAGCCACCAGCACCAGCGCCGCATCAGCACCAGCTGCGGCCCCGCTGCCCCGTAGCGCCTGCCGCCGCCGCCGCGCCGCCCGCCCCCACGCGCCTCAACCGCAACGACGCACAGCCCGAGCGCCCCAAGCCCGCCCTTGCCCGCCCCCCCGGCCCCGCGCCCGCTCATGCGCAGCGCACCGTGCCGCAGTAGGTCTCATTTCCCCCTCCCGCCATCACTCATTCCTACCGTCTATTGTGGCTCATTCGGGTAAACGACACAGACCAAATGGTTTGCTAAACAGTAATTATTAACAATCTAGACCGTAGTCTCAATTAAACAACCACTCTCACAAATAAACTAAATAAATAGACCCCACTACAAGGGAGATAATTTAAGAACGAATACCTACACCGCAACATACCACCATGTTTCCGGTAAGCCGCCTCTACTTGAGACCACAACGCGCCTCGCAAGTCACGCACAAATGAATTGCCGCGCCCCTCGCTCTAGTGCGCCACACGCACATACACGCGCCTTCACCGTCGGCCGACGCCCTAGAACAAAGAAGACTGGACATTGTTCTCCTGCCTTATATAGGCCCTTTTGGCGCTATCCGCCTCCCCCATTCCCCCTCCCCATAGCCCTCTGGGCCCGCTACTTCCACGAAAGTCCCAGTAGCGTCCGTCATCCGCCCTTTGTTTAACATCCGGCGATGCTCGCCGATTTCCACGTAGTTGTCTGTTTTGAGCGTGGCAAGACGCTACAGTATCATGCTCAGATCTGCTGAGACGGCTGACAATATACAGGTGCCCCACCAACTATGAGCCACCCCCATAACTTCTAAAGGGTTCACGATATCGAAATGCAATTTTCGCTCATCAATGCGGAATAATGGGGCAAGTAATAATAGAGATATTGTTTGGAATATTTTTTGTTTTTGAGACATTAAAACGTCTTTCATTTTTTAAATGGAATTAACATCGATGTATCATTTGTTAGTATTTTGGTAGAAATTGTATTATAAAAATAGTCTTTCTGCCATGTAATTTTAAATTAAACAGACAATATTTCCTGTAGCAGCCCTTCTGCTGTCGCTTTTGGGGAAAGTGGCCTTGGCGGCGCCGGTGCCTCCCGTAACAGCTTCGCCGAGGCTGTTAGGAGCCCGTAAAAGCCCTTTCACAATGCAAACATAAACATAAGCATGGCGTTAACATAAAAGTTAGGACTACGTCCATAAGCTGGCTCATTCACAATGCGTTCGCATGAGCATAACACGTAAGACGTTAACTTAAAAGCTTGCAAGCTTCAAGCTTCAGATCTTATACTTAAGTTAGACATAAGAAATGAACCAATCACAGAACGGTAACTATAAATCGAGAATCGAAATTGGAGGGAAGTCGCTAGAAGAACTAACGCCATATGGGCCATGGACACAGTCGATGCCTTGAAATCAATTCTCCCATTCAACCAATAGTAAACTATAATGTCTCACAGCCAAAGCAACACTTATTTTGCTTCCGTATATGCTAGACATTGTGAACACCTCAGTCTATCACTTATGTTAATGTTTATGTCTATGTCTATGCGCTATGCTTATGTTTACGATTGCATTGTGAATGGGCCTTAACTTGGCGAGGTGTTTAGAAGTTGCGAGCGGCGGCAACGCCACGCAGCGAGATACACCTTCCCCGACAACAACAGACTCATTCATAAACAGAAGCATAATGTGAATGCTATATCACGCTGCTATGATTTGTAATAGTACCTAACAATAATGGTCATAAACATAAACAAACGATATCAGACGCAAAATCGAAAGTTCAGAAACCACAAGCTTAGATGTTTCCAGTACGCTGTGATTCGAAAATATCACTTTTCTGTAATGTAGGCGCTTCTGAAAAACATGTATTCATTTTCCCACGACAACTGAAACAATGACTACTTATCATAATCTTTCTATGAAAGTAACTGTTATCTAATGTCCTTGCATTGTACTTAATTACTATTTATCATCATTCCTACACCGCTCTACATATCTTTCGCTAATTACATGATAATATTATTTTCATTCGATATAAAATAGCAGAAAACTCCAAACAGTTAGAGTTTTAGAATTATGTCAATAATAAGTGTTGTAATTTTTAAGTGTTGTAATTTTTGCAATTATTGTTACTTAACTGCCACCGGGTCATACCCAATTGCAGTTCTAATAAATGTATGTATGTATATCGATAGGTATCTACCGATATGTATCTACCACTTCCTAAGTAATGTTTCTTCTTCTTTACTTAGGTAATGTAATACATCTCGGCGTTTTTTCTCTTCCCTTCGCTCTATGGTTCTTTGCTCTTTTCCGCTTCCTGTCTGGTAATAGATCACACTGGAACCAGAATTTAGTTGTCATAAAAACAAGCTGTCCCGTGCGGTGAAATGTACATAATCTATATTAGAAGTAAATAGATCGGTTTTAGCACGTCAGCTCATTATAGTATTAATATTTTCTTTATTTGTAGATTTCTTCCGACTCACGTCGTCACATTACTTTAGTTTCTTTCTTCGCAGTAGTTAAAGAATTCTAAAAACATTAAACGACACATGCTATTCGATTATTCTCTGTTCGATTTTTCATAAATTTTAGAATTTAAAAGTTTACTTTGCCACCTAGGTGTTTGACTATCACAAGTTATAACACATTCTCGAACAAAACCAGTTTAAACGTAAATTCCTGATTACAACTTGTGTTATGTAGTTTTAAAAAATGAATGTTATTATTTTACAGATTGTACTATATACAAACTAAATTGAATTTAAATTTAAAGGGTCATTAAATTCTTACAGACCTGGTAGTTCTGTCAGCCTCTTCGGTTGAGTCCTCTGTTCTTGGTTTAATGAATGTTTCAAGATTTTACGACCTCTTTTAAGTTAGATTTTCCGCTCTCTTAGTCATTGATGACTCAGGCCTCTAATAAAGAAAAGATGCAGTTATGAAGAAAACTAAAATTAATTTGGTTATCTTTATCTGTTACTTCTGGGATAAGCTGAAAGTAAATATTCTAAAGAATTTGAACGAATAATTACCGAATCAGTTTAAGAGAAGATGGTGAAATACTCATCTTGAATTAGGTTTCTATTTCACAGAATGAATATTGTTGAGCCAATGAGAATGTTGCATGTGTTTGTTATTTGCGTTGTTCTCACCTCTTTTGCTTTTCTGTTGGCAGGGTAACGAAGTAGCCACCCTGCAGATGATGCAGCTGAAGCGACACCCGTCTCCGCCCGCGTCACCGGCCAGCACCGACTGCGGGCAACGCCCGCCGGCCCCGCCCCGGCACCCGCCCCGCGCCGCCGCCGCCATACCCGCCCCTACAGCGTCCTCCGAGAAGCGACCGGTGTTTGTGGTGTACCCCACGAAATCGGAGGCCGCGGGGGCCGGCGGCGGCGGCGGGGACGGCGGCGTGGTGGTGGGCACGCGGGGCCCGCACCTGCCCGTCCCGCCGTCCAACCTGCGCTTGGACGACAAGGACGACCTGCCGCTGGGCCCGCCCTTCGGCCTGGCCGAGCCGCAGCAGCCGCTGCTGCAGACGGCCAAGGAGCGCGGCGACGCGCCCCTCCTGCGCAAACCGGCCCCCGAGAGGCCCATCCAGTCCGACTTCCCCTACCCGCTCGTGCGCCCCGACGCGGGGGTGGTGGACGGCGCGGGGGTGGTGGACGGCGACGAGCGAGAGGCCTTCCCTCCGTCCAGAACGCCCGACGGAGGCGCCAGCGCCGGCGACAAGCTCGTAGACGATCCCGACATCAACATCATCCCGTATCTGCAAGATTACATGCCCTTCGCCACGAAAAAGCCGGCTCTTGCCGACAAAAGTAGCCCCGCGGGGGTTCACGCTACTAATTTGGAGCATGACAGCAAAGCTAGAATTGTGACCGCGGGATCGAGCGGAAATAAAATACAAACCTCGTCCATTCACCTTTCCCCTTCTTCAACGTACGGTTCGCACGACGGAGGCAGTTCTCAACCCAATTCCAACTACTTGATTTCCACCACTCCGAAAGTCAAAGACTACGCTCAAGGTTCCACGAAACGCCCCGGGTTGCAGCAAGGTCTCGTCGGAGCGGGAAATTCGGAATTCACAGTGTCCGCCATCATGCACACGCAACCCCAGTTTTCTCAAGGTCACGACAAAGGATCTTCTGTCATACCGCCGGCAGCAACCAGTCAAACACAACCAGCCCCCACACAGCATAGTAACCATCGACCCGCTGCTGCAAATCACAAAGCATCGTCCGTGGCTCCTGCCCTGAACTTTCAAGCTCCGTTTTTGGCCAGTGTCAACATGGGTTCGGCCCCAACCAACCAAGGATGGAGCGTCGTTGGAGCCAACACGGAGCAAAGAATGAAACCAGGAACAGTAGACAAAGCAGAATTAGATAGATCAGATGTAAATGCCGCCCATTTGACAAGTGAACCAGTTGAACATGAGCCATCCAATTTTGATTTTGAGAACTTCAAACCTCAACTATTTGGAGGCTTCCAGCCTATTTACTCGCTTCCAGAAGATTCAAAGTCCCAGAGGCAACAGCTTACCACAGAAAGACAAGAGAAGAAACTTGTATAATTAACTTCTGTAATGGAATCCATGTTTTGAAGGAAATATTTATGTATTTGATGATCACGCAACATTTTGGCAATTTGCAATGGACTTATCACTTTCATGAAAGAAAATATGAAGTGTTAGAATTAAGCTGAAAACACCCTGTAGAAAAAGAGTAGAAGTGTAATTAAGATTAAATATTTCCAGCAACATAGTACACCTTCTCTGGTCATGTAAGTTCTTGAAATTATTGAAAGACTATTATGAAGTATCACAAAATTAACTTTGTGAGTATTTCTGAAGAACTCAAGTGATCAATACCATGATATTGTATTCCATAAACCCACAAGAGTGTGAACTGTTTTGTGTTGAATAATGTGAGAAAGATTCTGAGTGTATGAAATTTTCCTTAGTGTTATAGACAGTGTCATTCTAAATATTAGGAAGATGTGTGAATATCATCTGGTGTTATTTATTTATAGTATTTATTAGAGAAATCTTTCATATGTCATGACATGCAGAAATGATTCACATAGGCCAATCATATTTGCCCTAAAACCAATGTTTTTCTAAGATGACCATCATTCCATGAGCAAATATAATAAGAATATTTAAAAATTCAGAGAGGTGAACCATTTATGCATATTCAAGATAAATTCAAGCTCATGAATGAATATTTATTGCTTTAAGAGATTCATTGTATAACATTGCATCATTCATTGTAGTTAAATATTAGGAATCACTTCACTACATTCATGACTAACTAGTCATTCCCTCGTCACCTGTGAGGTCATACCTGAGTACATCCATGTTACACATCCCATTAATAACATTTTCCTTTAAACTTTTCACCATTACCTATGATGACATATACATTGTATTTGTAGTTATTGAACACTCATGTACTTGATATGTACTTAAAAACTACCTGTATCCTGTATTTATTTATTTATTTGAAAAATAATACAAAATGCTATTGAATGAATTAAAAGTTACTTTTTGTATTTCCTTTTTTTATGTTACTTCTAACAGATAATCTTTTAAATTATGATGTTTTAAGAGAATACATGTTACAGTATAAAACTATGACACCTTTCTTAGAATCTTTAAATTCATTTAAGAAAGGGTATTTGAAAATAAAATATTTTTTTCACATTTCCAAAGTAACTGATGACGTGATAAAATAACAAAATAGGTGTATTGAACTTGATGAAACTTACCTGCTTTGGGAAGTACCCCATTCCACTTCTTAAAAAGATCGTTGTGTCAGTGATGCATTGAGAGAGAATCAGAAGTCCTTGCAACTGTAAACAATAGATGCACGAAAATATACAATAATGTATAATTACTGATAAAATTTGCTTGTGCATTTTAAGAAGATGGAATGATAATAAATGATTTGTTGAGAACGTATTTTTGTTACAATAAAAAGATCTTCAAGCCATAATTCATTCTAAATCACATCATAAAACAGAAAGTGCATTACAACAATTTTGATTTTAAAAAATTCTCCATTTATGAGAAACATATATTAAGACTAATTGCTATTAAAACAATAATTTCATTTCGGGATTATAACTTTTATGAAGTCACAGGTGAAGTTAGATGGAGGAATGCATTGAGATTTGTAGTTTTGGGAAGGATAATCTAGAAATACTCGAATTTGAAGAGCCAATTGATAATCATAAATCTAATTTGTGAGGTTTTTTAAATTTCATTCTTTCAAAGTTCTAATTGTGCAATTTTCAATTATTTTAAATTAAACACTACTTAATTTTAGAAAATTTACCATTTCTGAAAAATTGGATTCCTTTTTAACAAGGAACTGCCTTTGTTAGAGGAGCAAAATGACATTCACTCTCTTTGTACACATTATATATTTTTATGACAATGGTCAATTATGTTTTCGAGATATAAAGAAGAGAACTAATCAGATGTGGGTCTAAAAATTTAATTTGAAGGAAGACATTTTTTTAGGCTATATGGTTCAATGAAAAAATGTTTCAAAATTTTCTGTAAATGAAAATGTTTTTGTCGATAAGAGATCCAGTATAGGAGAATTCAATATATTCATTTCATTCATGAATTGTTCTTGATGCAATAACCTAATTACAAAATATGTTAAAATTTTGCTATTCTTCTTGCAAAATAATAAGTATTTACTTCGTAATCATAATCTGACCTTTCACTAAAACAGTCTCCACATTTTTTTTCCTACTAATATTGTTTGAATTATGCTACAGTACTTCTAGGGACTGGGTTTCAATACAAATGCATAGTTTTCTCCTGTAGTCACAAAGTATGCTCAAAAGGCGTGTGCACAAAATACCCAATTTCCAATTATATAAACATTATTTTATGATATTTTTCTCGCATATTTTCCCTCTTTTTACTTTCATGCTTTGCTTTGTAAAAAGAGAAAGTTTTTTGTTCGTATGCTGGGAAAAGACAATTTTTGGACAGAAAACCTTATTTCTGAGCCCCTTGTATCAAAAAAGTGGATAAATATGGTTTCTATAAGTACATAATGAATTACTTTCTCTAACATATTGTGAGGTCAGAATGTATGATTTATGGGTCCTTGATACCGAAAAATTGATTGATGACAGAACGTGACTGTTTCTCTGTTTGTCTTGCTGAGGTCAATGGCAGCGGCTTAATTGTTCTGACAGTATTCTTGAAAATTGATATTTCTCGATCGATCTGGACAAACTTGACGTGCTGTGAGTTTGAAACGAATATTTTGATAGTCAGGGTACTTTAAATGAAGTCTCAACATTTTCAAAATTTTTTCAAAAAATGGCCCAAACTTTTTATTAAAATTTGCTTTCAGATGGCGTGAATGACTCTTAAAAAAATGGCAATGGTCTTCATTGTCGAAATCCCTGTTCTTTTTTCAAATTGTGTAAGTTCAAATTTTTTCTGTGTTTTCCCTACAACTACAACATTGAAGATAGAGAATTGTTTACTTAATGATATCTGTACTTTAAATAATCATTAAATCTTGAAATAAGTTGCTGTACCATTTTTTGAAAATATGGTTAGTTTTTGCATAATTTTAGGTGAATTATAGGCAATTTTAATTTTTGTACAATTATTTTCTCAAATTGGCTCAAAGCTTTTTCTTTAAATTTTCTCTTCCATATCAAAAAATGTAATAAAAGTTATACGGTACCATTTTCGGCAAATTCAATGTATTTTTAAAAATTGCAAAACGTTAACATTGCCAAACTATAGTATTGAAGATACCAATTTTTGTATTAAATAAAATCTGTTCTAAAATGATCAGCTCTTTAAAAATGGTGAATTTGCCGGAAATGGGACAAGTACAACTTTTATTACCTTCCTTTGATATGGAAGAGAAAGTTTAAAGAAAAACTTGGAGCCAATTTGAGAAAATAATTGTACAAAAATTAAAATTATAATAAGACTTTAGATTTCAGATTTCTGAAAATTGTTAACTATTCTGCATATTTTACTTGATATATACTGTTACTCATATTTATTTACTTAATTTACCTTAATAATTTTAATTTCTAATTTGGTAATGAGTATTTCTATATACATAATTCATTGAATATATTATTTGTGCGATCAAGAAACAGACAATCATTATTGTTTCAAGAATTACATGCTGTGTAATCCATCTTGAACTCCCGTAAGTTACAGAACTTTCCCTACAAATCATACATACTTACTTTTTCAGTAAAATATGAAAAATTCCAATTAATGATAATGAATGTTCCAAACAAACAAAAATTTCTATTTTAGCCCCTGATTCCACTGATACCATTGTATCTTCAAACTTAGAGCCTCAACCTGAATACTTCAATATTAATAGCAGCAAACTAATAAGGTACAACATATTTTTGGTTTTAAAATAGAACCAGTATGCCAATATACAAATGCAGAGAAAGACACATAAAAGTGACTGGGCAGAATGAGAGTTTAGGACAAAATGATAGGAATGACAAAAATAGTTTGGTACAGAATACAGAATAGGTGTTTTGAAGATATAGAATGCCAATTACATTACTTCAAAAACATTTAATCGATGAGATCACCAACATGAGCACCCCTTTAATATTGTACATATTTTGCAATGCTCTTGTTTATACACATATCTGTCTACATCTACATTCATCCTAAATAACTACTATTGCACTGAACACAATAATACTAATGTCACGTACTTGTCAAAGAACTTTCCTCCTTTCTTTGGTTTCCTTCATATTAACAAATACATGGCTATCAAGGCAAGTAGAACCAATAAGATATTAATTATCAGCAAAGATCTATAGGCAGTTTCAGAAATTCAGTCAAGACACAAACACACAGATTTTGTATTCATCAATATTCACACTTCCTAATGAAGTTTGTAAAAATACAGAATTACATTGAATGTATCAATGCTTTCTTATCTACTATGAAAGCATTTGAGTTCAGAAACTGACTACAAATATAATTTAAAATTTGAAATAAAAGAAAATATGACAGAAAATAAGTTAATGCAAATTTTTAAATTTCAATACCTATCATGAGAACATTGGTAATAAAAAGATCCAAATTAGACTGAATTTTCTTCTCACAAAAATTGAAGAAAATATTAAATTATGATTTAAATTTTTAAACTAAAAATCATTAGTGAAAAAAGGTTTGATTTTAATTGAAAAGGAAAAATAAATTTTTTACTAGAGTAGAAGAAAATTATCTACCTATATCTATATTCACTAGCATATTAATATGCAATGAGACACAAGAACATTCACATCAACATCAAGTATTATATATCCCATTATACTGTAGTGCAGCAGCACATTTATAATATGTAACACACTCATAAATAAACGTCTTTATAATCACATTTACATTGGATATGTTTTCACACAGCCTACATTACATAATAAACCACAGAGTGAATCTGTGGATAGTGTATGGTAAACTCTCCCTGCAAACACATTTAAATACATTTTTTTACAGTTATTACTAGAAAACAGCAGAATATAATATATGCAATTATGGTCTCATGAATTCTGAAGTATGTTTTAAAATATTATATAAACAAACAAACAAATGTAGATAGGAGAAAAATCCGTTAAAAGATTGCTTGTTTACGTAATAAGGTAAAATAATTGCAGTAAAGGAATAACATGATCAAAACAATTTTATTCTGCTTGATGGAAATATAGTTAAACTCAGGTATAGCATAATTATTTTACTTTTGTTACAATTGTCAGTCATATGATTTTAGGAAGTTCATGTTTTAAAATGAATATAGTTACAGGAAATGAATGTGATATAATTAAATAATGAAATATTTACATAGTTATAATCAATACTTTGTCATATTGATAGGGAAATTAATCAATCTTTTTTGGGGAATGATTCAATTTAACTCATAAAAAAAATATTTTTCCAAAAGTTTTGATGTGGATAGAATAATTCTCATCAACACTTTAATCTCTGTGCAAATTAATCTGTTTGTTCTACTTTCCAGATTTTTGAAACTGTGTTTCAATAAATATTTTTACCAAATCTTTATAGAGAATAAGAGTTCCATGCATTGCTTTTAATTGCCATATCAAATTTTGAAAGATTATAATAATCAACAAAATTCTTGAAAGTTATTTGTTGTACTTGAAGCTAAAAGTGATATGAGCTCAATAATGTTTAAAGAGCTTCATCATTGCACAGACTATTCATGACAAACATGTTTTATAATAAATTAGTTATTTTTGTTTGACATTTGAAATGAAATGTTGTTATATTACTCTGACAAAATTACAGAAATGATGGGTGCAAGTTAAGATTGTTAAAAGTTAGAGAAATATTGAAGTTTGTGCAAATAATGAAATAAATCAAAAGTTTACCTGGTTTTGTAGGTCTCAGTTTACAACATTATATACAAAGAAATTGCTTGGGCAGATCTGTTAAGCACAGCATTATTGCGTCAAGCAAGACATGCAAAACTTCTATTCTACTATTGTACATAATTTGTCTACACTACTTTCTTGGACAAGAGTTACTGTGCGGGCGCTCACCTGAGAATTCAGTTCAAGTGAGACAGAAATAATGTTTGAAAATAGAGATAGAAATATAGTTGAGTGATTTTTATGAAATACATTCGTACACATAGAAAGGCAAACAGGAGACCTGTTCCTGGAGAAATGGTTCACAATTTTACTCATACGAATGTTTTGTGTGTTCACCATAAACAAGTGCTGGCCCAAACTTGTGGAGAAAGAGGACTTGCAAATTTTGTAATTGACATATTTTTAACACTGACCTATGATTATATATATGTCTAAAAATACTATGTGCAACATTAAAAATAAAGTATATTTAATATATACCTAATATTCCAGCAAGCTACACATGTATACAGTATTGCATCCACCCAACTTAGAGCTTTTTTTATTCCTCTGAAAATTCAAGATTTTAAATAAGTATATTTTGTTATACACGTGTGAACAAAAAATATACATGAACTTCAATCAAAAACTATAAGAGACATTCAAAATGACCTAAATTTGTACGTGACAGGCCCCATTTTATTTTAAGGTAGAATTTAATTTAATGTAGAATAAAAGAAAATCAGAAGGATAGAAGAAAAGAAAGGGAAAAATGTGATCTCATTACCCATTTTTATCTGATTTTTTTTACACATCTAAATTATTGTTAAATTATTCCTTTTCTGTAAATTTGTTAGGTTTAATACAATGTAGCCTACAGCATTGCAATTGATCAAATATTCTTAATTACACTAGATCTAATTACTCTAGTCTCTCACAAGATGAATTATAAGTCAAAAGAAAAAAACAATTATACATCATATGTAAAGGTAGGTACAGATGCATTTGCACATTCATAGACCAATTGTAATACAATATTGTAACTTAATTCTTATGAAAGTATTCTCATCATACTTCTATGAAGTTAGAAACATTTTTTCAATGTATTCCCTATTTTTATGATTGTAATTCATAATTAAGATCAAAAACAAAACATTATGTCAGGAGATAGATATTTTTAATTGCATTCTATTTATGAAACAAATTTTGAGAATAAATAAAGAGCATTAGAATGATAAATTGGCTGAGAATTTTAACCTTGCTTGAAAAACTTTAACCTACCTTAAATTGATAGAGAACTTTAAATTGGAGAGAAATTTAAACTTGCAGTGAAAACATAAGCTTTAATAACTAAAATATTCCACCCATAAAGAAGAATGGATGGATGCATTTTTAACTTGAAAGTAAGACACTGTCTGTTTTATAGTTTTTCATGTACAAATTCTCTATCTCAAAAAATTGGTCTTTTGGTCATAATGAAATATAATAACTTGGTATTAAAATTAATTCAGAAAACTAAGAAAAGTAGGTCACTGAGCATGTTGCTATAAAACAAACTATTTTTATACCATAAACTTTTTAACTCATTATATAAGAAATAATAAATCATCCTCAAAACAAATCAATTGTTTAATGATCATAAATTAATTAAGTAAATAATATATTAATAAGTAAAATTAAATAATATTTTAATAATTTAAAGCTTATGAAAGATTCACAAATTAAACCACCCGCAAACTTTTATCCGGGCCCCTTTATAAAAGTGTGTAGCAAACACAATTAGTGTTAGTATCTTAAAAATTAAAAACAACCTTTAACAAATTCATATCCATCAGTCTATGATTACTTAAGCTAGCAATTCTTACGATTGAAAAACCTTCAGACTAAAGACAGGCCCTCTTTTATCTTTTATCCTTCCTTTATCAGGGTTGAATTTAATACAACAGAAAAAGAGAATAATTCATTGAATAATTTACTTTCTCAATTCAAACATGTCCTCAAGGAAATATGACTCATTCATGTAAAAAATTTACATTAGAAACTTGTTCAAAATGTTTTGAACATTCTTTTTCCTAATAAAAAAATAATTAATATACTAAAAGAAGATAATTAAAGATACAAACTTCCATTCGTAAGGTGAATCACATATATTTATATGGTTAGCCTAATTAATACAAATAGAGGTCTTACTTGAATCCACTTCCTAATTTTTAACAAATAGGTTGAGAAAACATGTTAGAATGTTGATAATTTTTTAAGGTATCAAAAATGTCTGTCACTTGAAGATGAAAAAGATTGAGTCCACTTGGACCCCTCTAAGCATTTTGTGTGACAGGAGTGCACTTCAAAGTAAACAGAAATTTTAAAGATATATCTTGTATTATGCATTGTTACAATACACTTTGTGGTTTCATTTTACTTCTATTGCATTCTCTGATTGTTTAGAGTGAATCTTGCTTTCATGTATGACATCATATCAACTCTTTTTTCCAACTCTGAAGACAGTAGTGAAAATGAAGAAGCAGTAGAGGAGAGTAGTAACGAAAATATTGAAAAGAAGTGGTCAACAATTATATCTACAAAATATTGAGCACTTATCTTTTGGAATTCATACAGACCCCTTTAAGCATGTAAGCTCAATATCATGGCATTAGGAAGGTATAAGATCATAATATATGATAGTGATATTGATAATGTATAATTTATATTACTTGGATAAGAAAAGAGTGAATAAAAGTTGTTTGCATTAGTAAGAAATGTTCTCTATTACATGCCGTCCAGAAACAATTTCTATGACTCATCGTCAAGAAATGACAAATAATTCTCTGATATGAAATTCTCTGATTAATTGAGTATAGAATAAATTCTGTAAAGAAACAAACAGCAAATTATTATTATCTTGATAATTAACTTGGCAAATAAATGTAAAAATATCACAAATATGCTAAAAAAATCTGCCTGAATCAAAAAAATAAATAGAAGTACTTGTAAACTAATAACATTCCAATATAACATTGGCATTGCTAAAAGATGAGCTTTGAAGAAATAAACAAAATTAAATAACGATTATAAAGAATTCATTACAACTATGTACACAGATAAAAAACACTATCATTGTGAATCATCCAAAGTTTAATTAAGAATATTTAGAAGGAAAAGCAAAGCAAAACAAAACAAACAAACAAAAATATCATTCTCAAGTGAAATGAAAAATAATAGAAAATATGAGAGTAGGTATAACAAATGGGCATTGCTGGCTGATAGAATTGGAATTATTTAACTAAATAGAAAATTATAACTACTGAATGAAAACTGATGACAGATAATGTGACCATGGATACTTTGATCACAAGAAGGCCTGAAACTTAAAATTTGCAATAACAGCATACTTGAAATAGTACATGATTATCATGAAGAGTTGCTCTGTGCAATAACTCACTCTGAGAGCAACTTTATAAGGAAATATTTTCTTATAAGAAGGTACCTCCAGGTCTCTTTTGCACTTGGATTAACTTCACTTTGTGCCCAGTTTGACAGACCTCTGAGAGAGACACCATAACTAAAAAATGCACAATATTTCTCATTAACTTGCAGACACACAATCATTAAAATTTTCTGGTGTAAGTCATGTACAAAAGCACAGTAGATTACAAACACTCATATGTGTTTTTATAAACAAATCTAGCAATGAGAGAGTACTTTACAAAAGATTTTGTGGCTTATGTTACAAATTCCACTTTCTCTTTAATTTGTTTTGGTCTTTTGATCACAGAAATGAAAATTAGCCTTTAATACTTGCTACATTGGACATTTACCCAATAAGAGACCTACACATTATTTTATCCAGAAATTCTGTCTTTCTACCAGTCTGATACAATCTTTTGTATTGTATATGAACAATTTAAAACTTAAAATGCAAAATATATTGTGTAAGGAAAACTGTTTACAAATGCAATTCAAAGTGAGATTATAAAATATGAACAATTATTATAATACTTACATTTTGTTTTTTATAATATATGGTGAATAATTTAGATCAAATAGAAATATACTTTCACATTTATTACGATCTAGGAACATGTAATTCATGAGAGTATATAGCCTCACTTTTATTCACATTAAATATGTTGAGAATATGTAAACCATAAATGCTTTTATTTACACCTACAATTCTAACTAGTGTATCATGCCCACATAATTCTACTTGTCTGGATATTGCTAATACACGCACTGTTGTCCTAAAAAATGTATGTACACTAATTTCTACGAATTAAACAATAGGACTGTGTAGCTTTAAACTAAAAATATAAAACCACATTTAAACAACAATATCACTGATTATCAGTGTGGCTCAACATGTAACAATTATGCATCCTGTTACAAATAACGCAAGTGTACAAACAGTAACAACTATGTAGCTTATAAAATCTGACATTCAATTGCATAATATTATTTAAAGCATTATAATTGTTGTTTTCCTAGCATACTCAATTTCAATTATCCTTCTGAGTACCAGTCAGAAGAATAAACAACCTCATTAAATTATTTATAGAATTAAAGACTTACTTTTTAACTTCAATAGCATCTTTTAAATTATTTAAATTTAACAATATATTCAATAAGAAAATAGCTTTCCCTATTCAATAACATTACTCATAATACATCACATAGTATTTAATAACTGTTAAATTATCGTCTATTTTAATAAACTTTTTCAAAAATACTTTCAAATTGAAAATAGTGTGCAGTGAAATCGAGAACCACACTTAACTAGAAAGAAACAAATAAGTAATTCTAAGTTTTAAAAATAGAAGATCAAGTTTTGGAACTATGTCCAACTTCTTTGTAGGGAATTTGTCCCATTCTTCATCGTTTCTTATGCTAGTTCCGCTTTTGGCCCCACAATAATATCGTTCAATGTTTTAAAAAAAATCATTGACATGGAACAGAAGCAGCTGTTTCCAACAGATTTTACATAAATTGATGTATACAATAAAAATCAAAGTATTTTTGGTCATTAGTTCCAATTTTGTTGAATGCCACTGAACACTCCATCGGAATCAATATGTTATTTAAAGGAAGAATATTTGCAAGTTTTTTAAAAATTTGTCTAAGAATTGTATTAATTATTTATTGTAATAAAAATTATGTATGATGACAGATAAATCTTTTAAATTTTAAACGTAATTTTTACAGGTAACTGATTATTACATACAATTAAATTGAAATGTACTCTTAATTTATTCTGTTCCATGGCATAGATTCTTATGTCTATTTTAACCACATACCATCCATTCTTTTATGCTGAGCAGTTTTTCTGGGAATATTTTCCAATTCACTGACCACTCATGACATTCTTTTGTAAACTAGACTAGAATAGACATCACAGTGAAAATGTAAGCTATTTGTACATTACTAAGGTGTTACATGGAATTAAAATGTTTTTTTAAGTTTTCATTATCGCAAATGTAAAGGACTATTGACATCTTACTGAGTTACTTTTGTTTTGTCTTAAAACTGAATATAAATATTAAATTAAAATTATAATATTATTGAAAACACTATGTATTGCTCTTCACTGGTATAGCTACTATGACATAAACGTGAGAAAAAATATAATAAAAATGTATTGCTACAATAACTTATCTATAAAATTAAGTGACCTTTCCATGGGAACGAACCTGGGGTTTTAACCCTTCTGGAAGTTGAAGATTTAAATTCATAATCACACTTTTTATTAATTTAAAAATAAGAATGATAATCATTTAAAAAATTTGTATTCTTTTGTTTAATTACATTTAATTTTAAGATTTAAATTAATTAAAAAAGAATCAAGTAAGCTGGACTCAACACTTATTGCTCCCACATGGAAACATCCTGATTGTGCCACTACTAATCATAATTTGTTTTTGGCAAGAAATAGGAGGAAATAAAATGAACTCCAAGATGTCTCTTGAGTTACAATATAATGCTCTAGCTATTGTTATACATTTTTGTAAACAAATGGTGAAATATAGAAACCACTCACATTTTCATACTAATATTCCCCAAATATAAAACTAGTTCTCTGATTAAGGAAAGTGATTTTATGTGTATCAAATTAGTTGTTTTTACTGTTATCCAATTAAGATATAATTATTACATAATAATTTCACTCTTTGTTTGTATCCTACAATGGTTTATTCCACTTTCCTTTTATACTACCATGACACCGTTAGACAGTAAATACTACGTTTTTATACATTACCTAATGATTTTCATGTCCCTTTCTTGAGACATGAAAATAGTTAATGTACATAAAGTTTAAATTTGAAACCTTCATATCATATTTTTTTAACAAAAATATAAACTTACTCGCAAAACAATAAAAACATATATCTTCACCAGTTAAGAGCATACTGTATAATTTTTGAATTGTTACACAAGTATTATTTCAGAACATTTCATTCTTATTTTAAATGTTACCTAATTAATAATAACATAAAACAAGTAAAATATTACTTTTGCATAGTTACACCACTCACAGTATTTAGTTACATAAATTCATAGACTAATGGTCTCAAACTTGATAAATTAGCAACTTGAAAATTATTTCACAAGAATTTTAATTGTATTATTGTGATGCACATTTTAAAGGTTGTTTCTGGCTTTCTTGCAAGAAATTGTCCTTTTGTACAGGAGAGTGTATAGGGGCCTAGTATAAACAAAGCAGTTCAAATGCTTAAGTAAGACTGCATTATTTAATACCAAAGGTGAGTTCAGCTTAAAACAAGAGGGGAGCCACCTATATTTCTGGGCACCCTTTCCATTGAACATTTTTATTTACATATCACATATTTGACTAATAAATCAATATACCATACTCCAAGGAGAATGAAATTATAAATTTATGATGTAATTAATAAATGCAACCGATTTTAAGACAAACTAGTTATAAGGTCAAATGGCTTGGAGAGCCTATTCTCCAAAGATCATATAATCATTTGTGAAATTATCGTGTTAAAAAGGAAGAAATCAGGGATTGAGAATAATTAAGGATGTAAAATGTGTTGTAACATAAAGTTAGGGGGACGCTTTCAAACGTTTTACGGCGCGCGGAATCCATAGTCCCGCCTGTGTGCATGCTGAGTGTTGAATATAAAATAAATTGTAATCTCAGATCTCTTACAGAGAAAACAATGAAAAACCTCCACTTAATAATTAAGACATCCACTATTATTTTCTATTTTAAAGGACTCAAATCTTAAATATCTATAGGTTTACACTTTCAGGGAGAGGAAAACATTCAGTTTATATGTACCTATTATTGAGGTAGAAGAAACGTCTTTTGACGCTATTGCATGACTAAGGTTTTAAATATATGTGTATTGATGGGGAAGTTTTTTTTACCTTATTTGGTAACGTCACACGAAAAAAAGTTGTACATTAAATTCTTTCGCTACACAAAAGTCAGATAAATGTATTTCTCAATAATTATTCTCTAATGGGGACTTATAATAATATTTTAAAAAAATTATGTTTGGCATTATCCCATTTTATGAAAGCTATATTGAAAAGAATTCGCGGCACAAATAATAAAGTTGAAAGAACTGCAGAAAGATCATCACGCGTTTAGAGTACATGCGAACTGATGATTTAAGTCACCTATTATCTAGGAAGACTATGAACAGTTGTCTCTCGTCTACTTATCATAAAAAAACACATCCCCTTGGAAATATAAGTAATAAATTCCCCATGCAGACTAATATTACCTAATTTTCCAGTCAATTCTTACCTTGGAATATTTACACGAGGCCAAGCCGGCATCCCTTCAATGCGATGATTTGTTGGTGTGTTACTTCTACTAAAAATTAAAGGCACATCGCGAATGTTTATCTCTTCCTATTTCCGACACTTTAGAAGATTAACACTCCGACGTTCACTGTACATTCGCGTTCCTTCTCCGCGTACGTTGTATCGGTTTGAAGTCGTACACTTCTCTAAGCATTGGCTCTGTAACTTGTCGTTCCACGACTTGGGGTGCCTCCATGGCCAAGAGTTGGTTTTTGTTTTTTTTCACCCCGAGATGGTAAATGGGCAATTCTTGGCCTGAATGAGGGGCAGGGAACAGACGTCTAGGGGCCCGAGCAAGGTTTCTTCAAGTCCAGGAAATAGGATGAACGTAAGGGACGTCTACGCAAAGCGAAGTGTGAACGAGGGGATGGGATTACGACGGGACCTGAATGCGAGGGGAACTTGTACCTGGGGCACGGGAACCAGTTCGCGCCTCCGCTGCCCCCGAAGGGGCTACTCTCCGCGAAGGGTCACGAGAGAAAAGGAGCTGTCAGAAAGAGAGAGAGAGAGAAAATTCCCTATACATTTTGTCTCAAGAAAGAATTTAGGCAGAAACCGTTAAGTATCAATTTAATATCCCAAACCAATAACTTCTCTTTTGAAGATCAAAGTACAAGCAATCGGACACATGGAGTAATCTAGTTCTTTCGCATATTAATTTTTATTACGAAGCAAATGTTGCTTATCTGGTCATGATTATGTATAAGGATTTTCTTTGGAGTTTCTCTAACACAACTGTTTGATCTCGCATTACTTCTGAACAAGAAATAAAACTATTCAAGAATCCAACAATTTGTTAGAAAGAAAAGCGCCAAAATATCTGATATGATGAATTCCACAGCCTTACGTTACCCAAATAGACAAAAAATTGCAAATGGAGCATTTTTCCTATTAAGGTTACCTCTTATTTTACGTTCGTTGCTCTCCTGTACACTTAACACAGACTGCAAGATTCTCCATTAGGATACCTAACATGGTTCTTCATCAATTCCTGGAGATGTACAATTATAAGACTTAGAAAATACCACCGGGGGCTACAAATGGGCGATCAAAACGGGAACTGTAGCACGGTTTGCAGGGTTTATGCGTTTCCCGACGGATTGGCGGGAGTAGATGCTCGGGCAGCAAGCAGTTGTTGCATTGAATACAGACTTTCTTCCAGGCTGTGCGCAAATCGCCACGTGCTGGTGTTTTCACAGGAGTTGAATGCGGATAAGCAGAAGACAATGCTGTTAGGACGAGGATTGTAAGAGGCACCGTACCCATCTGGTACCACCGGGCCGTATCCCATGAAACTGTCTGTAGATGTAGAAACCTGAAAAGAAGACATGGAAGGGTTTTTGTCAATTTTGATTGGTTAATTAGTGATTCCGGGCGTGTCAACGGCCAAGATCATTAGTCCCGTAAGTGTATTGAAGTTTTTTTTGTCGCGGGCAAAATTCTGTCCCGTAAAATTTTCCAGTAACTATTAATTTTAACTTGCCACGAAACTTTCAAGTAAAATTATTTTCGGAATATCATTAAAACGAATAAAATCTTATCACAGCATGACCTGAATATAGCCTGCAACATTTTACACAATTTTTAATGCGATACATTCCACCAAAACATGTTTAATTTACCCTCCCAAAATTTGTCTCTAGATCCGACCTTGGTGTATGTGTGTGTGTAAGTAAGGGGGGAGTAAAGGACAAGGGAGGGGAAGGAAAGATCGCGCGCGGTCCGTGGCCGTTAGGGTGTTGCTCCGGCATTCGCCTGGTGATCGGAGAAACCACGGAAAACTACCGATCTGAGCAGCCGGCCGCGAGAATTCACCTCCGCCCAGCGGCTGATCTCAACTTAGCTATCTAGCTAGTGTCGAAAATCTTGCCACTGTCGGGATTGGAACTCTAGGACCTCCCGGTTAGTGGCATTGCAGTGACATCAATTGATGCTCTGAACCCTTTTTGTCGGGACCCATTTCATAATGATATGGCATTATCCATTAACGTAACTCACGAATCAATTAACCGCAAAACCACGAGTTATAAATCAAAGTATTATGGCAAAAAACGCGCTGGAAATTGTGTGTGGGACAGATTCAAATTTATGTTAATCCTGAGTCTCATTGGCATCTTGGACATGCGTAGCGAAGCTCCAATCGGACTTTAAATATATTATGTTATAAATTGCCATCATTTCTCGGCGTGCGTCGATTCTTTCACGGGAGTACATTAAGGGATAATAGTCCGGTACACTATAATGAGTGCCCGGAAGTTACAGTTTCACGCCCTTTTTAAACGTATTTTCATTGCTTTATTCGAAAAGGTACAGTTTTCGTTCAGATTGGACGTACAGGATGCATGCAGACCAGATTGCACGATTTCTGAATGAAAACGCTTACACAGAAAACTTACAGTTTGACTCTAGTGCCTCCAGCAGCAGAATAGTTCATTAACGAATTCTTTATGGTGGAAATCGTCCATCCTTTTCAATTTTGTGGTTAGGTTATGTGCGATTCGCGATATTTTGTTTATTGGCGTGACGGATTCGAGTTTTCAGCTTCTTTGATGATTTTATTTTACTGCCTCTTGCAAATGTGACGTTACTGAATCACACTTCTGCAGCTAAGGTTTTCTCCATTCTGAGCGTTTTTTTCTGCGTACCCGCTAAAACCTTCGCAGTTACAACCACGCTTGTAGCAACAACGATGAAAGCCTTTCTAGATTTTTCATTATGTTTCATTAATATTCAAAAAAGTATTAATAAAGCAGTTCATAACGCACGTATACACATTTCGCGAATGAATGTACTCGGATTTCGGACAATCCAATTTGGCAATTCATTAGTGGACAGGCAGAGCCCCTGGCGGTTTCTCTTGGCAATTCATAAAGAAAACGTTCAGACCGTGCACATACGACTTTTTGCTTCAATACTTCTAGTTTGGGATTTTGAAGTTACTGTACGAGAATTCGCACGAAAACTGTACCGTGTAAAAAGCACTGAACACTTTTTGTCATACCTGGCTCGTTGACAGCGAGAAGTGGTTCGCTAATTTGTATACGTCATCTTGAAAGATTTCTGGTGTCGGCTCTCCCAGTTCTCTGGCCATTTCTCGTAAGCCCAGCAGATGAATGTCTATTCCATGCCCCATAATATTTTGAACCATTATTTCGGTTTGCTTTTTCATGGCAGCGTCGAACAATTCAAGTTTCTTCTGTTTCTACAACCAACAAGTAAGTAAATAAAATAAATAATCACAACAACAAACATTTTAGGGAAATTAACAATATTGAATTCCATTCAAATTATTCAGATCATGTAAGTCCTACTCTAAAACCTTCCAGTACAGTACAGTTTAAATGCTTGTGATATCCTCCCCTTAAAAGGAGACACATTTTTAAAATTTTAAATTATTTTTATATATCCCCTTTTGTTTTTACTTAACATTTTAACAAATTTCCCTTTAAAATTCAATGTTTAGCCACTATCGTTGGTACGTAAGTTAAATCAGAGTCGAATTCAGACAAGACACAGAAGGGAGCAAGTTTTCACAAATCAAGGGAGATAATCTACATATGTGAATTATATGTAAGTACAATTTTATAACGATGTAGCAAGAAAATACTGTAAAACAGTATGCATCACTGTTCTATATTACCACCATGGGGATATAGTGGTAATACTATACTGTATTACCACTATTTCACCATCTCGGCAAATTGTTTCTTCAGACAAACCTCGTTGGTTGCGATGAGTGAATGTTGTTAGCCTACAACAGAATTGTCCAACTACCAGACTGCGGTGAAATTGTGGCGTACGAAAGGTAATTGGCCCGAAAAGGACACTCCCTTGCTGACATGTCGGGCAAGAATATTAGCACAGCACACACACCCTGTCGGGGTCCGCACCCCGTTAAAATAAAAGTAGGTTAAGTTAAGATTTAAGAAATTTTTCTTCTAGTAAATTCAGAAATTTAAAACATCCCAATGTGTGTCCCTGCGTTATGCATGGTGCGGCCTGACATCACGCATCGTTCCTTTGTCCCCCTTCTTGGACCAACCCGTTTTGGAGCACCAAACTGCCAAGATCAACAATAAGAGGAAGTCAGGTGTGGATCACCCGAGATATGCAAATATGACGCGCAACCATATCAAAGGTATGGTCCTTGAAGTCTTGCAAGTTGAACACCCTTTACCTATAATGTGTGAATCATCCCGTTTCGTTCGTCTTCACCCTTCATGCACATCACACACAGCTCCCTCAGTTCGGTGACGATACGGCAATATTCATATCAAGCCGTACTCTGACACACAGCAGTACAAAAATTCAACAACATTTAAACACAATAGACAAATGGGCAATAAAATGGAAAATAAAATTAAAGCCAAATAAATTAAAAAATATTCTTTAAGACCATTCTCTACTCCCCATCCGTTACTAATAAACAATAACCAAATAAACTGGACACCATCAAATCAACCTATCAAATACCTAGGACTAAATCTTAACGAAAGACTGAACTGAAAATATATATAAACATTAAAGCAGGCCAAAATCAGATTAATTCTACTCAAACCAATTATAAATAGAAAATCCTAACTTTCATTAACAAATGCAATAACACTATAAAACTATCA
The DNA here is from genome assembly GCA_017312745.1 of Gryllus bimaculatus. Taxonomy (NCBI): domain Eukaryota; kingdom Metazoa; phylum Arthropoda; class Insecta; order Orthoptera; family Gryllidae; genus Gryllus; species Gryllus bimaculatus. The sequence continues at coordinate 1,845,291 of BOPP01000067.1, read as the reverse complement.
TAAGGCCCATAATGCTATACACATGTCCCATCTGGACAAATGCCGCACCATCCAACGAAAACAAAATACAAGTACTCCAGGACAGATTTCACAGAATAGTCACTAACACCCCATGGTACATTTCAAATCAACAACTCCTTAGATAATTAAACATGAACTCAATCACTTACCAAAAAGCTCGCTTATCCAACAACTCTACTCCAACATAAACTTAATAGATCAACTAAAGCATTATAATTTAGCCTTAAAGTACAAAACACTAACCAGAATAAACAACAGATACCCATTTGAATCCTTCCTAAACATTTTCTCAAACAATTGTGAATAGTAGGTACTCTAATGAGAAATCTACTCCAATTGTAGAAGCAATAATAGAAATAGGTTAAGCATAGTTTTTAAGTTAGTAGTAAGTCAACAATGCAGATGAAGGAGTGTAAACTGATCTATGTGGAATCCATACAAGCAATAAATGAAAAAAACCTTCATGCCTCATGTATTGCATTATTTACTATGTGATCAAAAGTATCCGGACATGTCCAAAGTGGCGTTATAGTGCTTATCATGGAGGGGGTTTGTACCCCTTGTTGTGGCACTATCACATCACAGACATACATTGATGTTTTAAACTCTTTCTTGCTACCCACTGTTGAAGAGCATTTCGGGGATGGCGATTGCATCTTTCAACACGATGGAGCACCTGATTTCATATTGCACGGAATTTGGCGGAGTGGTTACACGACAATAACATACCTATCATGAACTGGCCTGAACAGAGTCCTTGCTTGCATCCTATCGAATACCTTTGGGATATTTTGGGACGCCGACTTGGTGTCAGGCGTCACCGACCTACATCGATACCTCTCCTCAGATCAGCACTGAGTAAAATGGGCTGCAATTCCCCCAAGAAACCTTCCAGCACCTCCTTGAAAGTATGCCTGCGAGAGTGGAAGCTGCCATCAAGGCTAAGGGTGCGCCAACAACCTATAGAATTCCAGTATTACCGATGGAAGGCGCCACGAACTGGTAAGTCGTGTGCCAGCCACGTGTCCGGATACTTTCGATCACGTAATGAAGCGGAGGGCCCTGCAACTCTCCATCAAAACCGGAGACAAATCTGGAGGGTGCTACTATAGGAGGCGCTAGTGTCGTCGGGTGCAGTTGCAGGTTAGGCTCGCCAACTTTCCAACATAAAAATTGGCTAATTTGTGAGAAATGAGGCTTCTAAATGTTTATTTATTCATAACCTATACTTATAAGAAACCTCTGAAGAAAGCGCGAACATAGATGTTATCTTTTGTAACATTATGAGCCTGCTTGCGACCCGCGAACCCACGCACGTTGAAAGTATCGTTGGCAGCAGTTCGTGTTTTAGTTCCTGTAAAAAGGTGATGCAGCAAAGCGCACCACATATCTCCCATATAACGTGGTTTCCACAACGTTATATGGGAGATGCACACGTAACTTGTCGCGGCTCGATTCCATAAATCCTTGGCTATCCGGCAGACGCCGCGTCGTTGGCTAGGAGGCCGACATTTCGCCTGGCATGTCGCAGGCTTCCTCAGGGCAGTGAGGAAGTCTGCCCTGAGGAAGCCTGCAACATGTCAGTCACTGCCCTGAGGAAGCCTGCGACATGCCAGGTGAAACGTCGGCTTCTCAGCCAACACCGCGGCGTCTCCCGGATATCCAAGAATGTACGTTATATGGGATTTATGGGGCCGTGGTGTAGCGGCGGAAAGGCCGGCGTCGCGCCTCACTCACGTCGACGAGGCTGAAGGTGACGCGCTTTGCCGGCGGCCGCGGCGTCGTCGTCGGCGGCGTCGACGGCCGCGCCGGGCGGCAGCGCCCCGAAGGCCAGCCCGCCGCGGCGCCGCGCCCGCCGCCCCGGCCGCCGCGTCCTGGCTCATGGCGGCCGCCCACGCGCGCGCCTCGCTCGTCGCCGACCGGATGCAGTCGACGCGCCCCAGCAGGAAGCGCCGCGTTCGACGCGCTTCTCGTACGTCGCCGCCGACCGCCCGTACAGCCTGCGCACGCGACACGCCAAGCCTTGAATTAATAATAATAATAATAATAATAATAATAATAATAATAATAATAATATTTATTGAGTCACATATACAATTACAATCGTGTATGGACGAGTCAATACGATGCCTTGGGAGGAGAGAGCGAAGTTATATTACTGTTCAGGAGCAAACAAGGGGCCATCTTCAAGCATTTGCTCAAAGGATCAGGGAAACTGAACAAAACCTGATCGAGATGGGGTTGAATAGAATGGAACGCCTTGGTTCGTGGGGGGGGGGGTGCCGGGCTTCCCGTGTCGGGTTTATTACACGCGCAACGTTTCTTTGAACGATGCTTCCTTGCTTCCCTCTCTCTGGTAAATAAACAGATGAAGGCAAATCTCGCAGCGAGCACTGATGACATTCCAAAACACATCTTCACTGGCGCGAAATAGAAACAATAGTCTTTTGAAGACGAGAACTTCTATCCTTTATTTTCTCCCAAAATCTAAAGAAATGACCAAAGCAGTAAAGATCTATTACAGGAGATACCTCGAACCCTGAGAAAGTAGAACGCAAATTATTGAGAACGTTGCGAAGCATGACTGATCCTCCAGAGATTGGCATTGCTTTATAAAATCTGGTGCTAATTTCGTGACTAATACCCCCACTCTAACCACATTTCTTCAATCCATCGTTCAAGAAAAGTTGCGCGAGTAATACCGACAGCGCCAACGGGAAGCGTATTTTCCGGAAGCTACCGAGGGACCAACCATCTCAGCTATACTGCGATTTAGGCAACTCTGCCCCAGGCAGGTACCAGATGTTGACGGTTTCATCCAATCGGGAGCTTGAACATCACCATAGTGACGTCACTATGATGACGTTCAAGTTCCCGATTGGATGAGACTGTCAACTGCTGATACCTGCCTGGGTCAGAGTTGCCTACATCGCAGTATATGTAGCGATATCAGGTAGTAGGTAGTTTTTGCACGCCGTAGCGGACAGCACGATCGATCTTCTGCGCATGCGCAGATGCACAAAAGTGTTGCGAAACTTGAACTGCGCATGCCCAGAACATCAATAGTGCTGTCCGCTAAGGCGTGCAAAACCTCCCTTGTGGTAATCTGTCTGGAGGGAAAATAGTCCCGAATTACGTCTTGCAAGGTCATTGGGTTTGTCGCACCACACCACAACACAACGGGGATCAGGAAAGTCATGGGGTGACATGTCCGTCTCCCCGAGGTCAGGAAGGAAGACCTCGCCACCATGAAAGCCACCCGGCAGCGCCAACGTGAAGCGCATCTTCGGGAAGGTACCAGAGTAGCCTGCCAAGGGGCAGTTTCAGCTAGGTAGAGATATCGGGTAGTGGTAACTCACCGAAAATAAGCAAGTTGTAGAGCCAGTTGAATATAAGCATCTGGGCTGACACGGCATTCCTTGATGAACTGCTTCCCGTAGCCTTCGAAACGGTACACGTAGAAATCCAAGTCCCGAACCAAACTGTAATGAAAAACACACTGAGATCACCATGTTTGTTATAACGAAGATGTAATTTTTCATAATAGTAAATACATATTTAATGGTTTATGTGAAAGTGCTAAGATATAGGAAAATGTTAACAGTTTTAGATATTAGAAAATATAATAAAAGATAAGTGTACATCCGTGTATTTTCTTATAGACTACATCCTGATATTTTATAATTTGCAATATTCAACTCATATGAGAGACTAATTTTAATTTGCACAAAGTAAAGGGCAAATGAAAAATAAAAATTACAACAGGAATTATAACATAAGATTGTTGTTTTCTCCAACTGTTTAGCGAAAAAGATTTGTGTTCAAGACAGAACTTCCAATAATAAAATCTCTACTCTTTCTCTAAACTATGATTGCAGAAAGCGAATGAAGTGCGTTACTAACCAAAAGTTTGAAGCGATAAATTGTGATGTAAAGAACAAATGTTTAAAAATATGTACATGTAAGATAAAAAATTTAAGGAGAAAGTAAAGAAAAGATAAAATGGAAGAAAATGGAGTAGAGGACAATGAGTGCTGAGTACTATGAGTCTTATAGATGGAAAATGAATTAATTGAAGAGGAAGAGAAAAAGGAGAATCAACAGAAGAAAAGGCAAGGAAGGGAGGACGGCTGCCTAAGTTGAAGGTGATATTATGAACATAAAAAGATAACAAACGCATTTTACAATATAAAGAGAATACGAAAATCTAACAAACTGACAAACAAGACAAAAGAGAGGGAGTATATGCAAAAGCTAGAAAACGAAAACGACATAGCTGAGGAGGGAAATGGAAAGATCTGAGTAGGTTGTAAACAGAACTCTGTAAGCAAAGACAAGAGAAAGGCAGAAGGAAAATAAGAAGCGCAGAAGCAAAAGAATAGAGAGGAGAGTAGGATAAAGGGGGGAGGTGGAGGAGAATAAAGGCGAAGGAGAGGGAGGCGAAGAGAAGAAAGGGACAAAAAGGGGAGATGGAAGTCGTAAAGGAAGGAGAGGACGAGTAGGAAGGGTGGAGGAGGAGGGGCCGAGGAGGAAGGGACGAGGAGGAGACAGGAGGAGGGGACGAGGAAGAGGGAACGAGGAGGAAGGGACGAGGAGGGGCCGAGGAGCGACACACACGGCGCGCGACTCGCAGCGCACGGCCGCCCACCGCCCAGCGCCGCCCCGACGCAGGGGCCCGAGGAGGAGGCCCGCCCCACAGAAGAGGCTGGTCCGACGGCAGGAGGCGGGCGGAGAAGGGGCGGGAGGAGAGGACGTAAGAGTGGCATTTTCAGGATGTTATGATAAGAGAGAAATAGCGGATGGATGAGCCGTGTCGTTCGTTTGTTTTATGAGTGAATGCATATAGGCGTTGTTTTGGTTTTTTTTTGGCACGCCAATGTCGAGGTGAGGCGGCGGTCCTGCAGGCGGCGGCACCACCTGCGGCGGGACGCGCCACCGGAGCATGCTGCGGCGGCGGCCGGCAGCTCCTCGGAGCGGGTGGAGGCGCGCCGCACCGGCTGGCGGCGGCTGGGCGGCGCCAGGCGGCGCGTCGGCGCGCCCGGTACGCCTGCTCCACCAGCTGCACCACCGCCACCCCCTCGGCCGGCGAGTGCTCGTAGCACAGCCCGCACGCGCCGTCCAGCGACACCACCAGCTGGCGCAAGCACAAGCACGCCCCCGCGCCGCTCAGCGCCAACGCCCCCTTCCCAGGCCGACATTTAGGGTGAAATTCAATTGCAGTGGAGTAATAACGGGAATGTAAAATTGGAGTTTCGAATTTTCTCGATTCATAATTTTTTCTTTCCGGTCAGAGTGTGTACGTAATGAAGGGCACAATAAGACACCTCAAATATTTGCTATTTAAAAGAATGTATTTGAAGTGTTATCCTTAAAGACAAAACAATTTTATACAAGTTATTAACATCCAATGTCCGTAGAAACTGAAATAAAATAGAACTCTTTCAGCCATGTGAGAGATATCTATGGTTTCGTTAGTCACCCAGAAATGCGGGAGAAAATACAAAAACGTCTTTATTAGTAACACAAATATTCGCATTAATTGACGAAAAAATAAGAATCCCGTGGACATGTGATGTCTGTGGTGTCTATGGTTTCTTTAGACACTCATGAACTCGAAAAAAAAATACAAAAATATCTATATTAGTAATTTCGAACACATGCATAAATTGACCGAAAACTAGCCACAGAAATTGAAACAAAACAATGAAACCTTCGGCCATATAAGAGGTGCATATGGTTTAACTAGGTACCCATGAACTGGGAAATAAAATCCAGAAACAATGGCACAGTTTCGATTTTAATTGTTGAAATACAAATATTTGACTGTTATTCTCAATGCGACTACATTGTTTTACTCTGTGCGTCATTGCTTTCTGCACAGCTGAATAGTTTGGCTGATTTGACTAATTTTAATTTAAAAATCATTGATTTATATCAAATTTTGATATATTAAATTTTGACTTGTTATAAGTACAACAAATGTTGCTAGCAAATACTTCCTTTTTCTTTTGTGGATTTTACCAATCAATTAAAATAACACCTCCAAGACTTGATAATTAACTGACATTATTAGAGCGGTTTATTTCCATCGTGATCAATCAAGGGTACTGAGCAAATGAAATCTTTTACGGAAAACGAGAGTCGCCGACGAGATCAGACCAATTGTACTATCTTCTGTAAAGCCAACTGAGGCAGCACTCAAGCTGCGATAGTGCATTATTTTTAGGAAAATCTTTTGTGCCATATCACGTTTGTGGTATATAAAAGAGCTCTGCTACGTGATCGGTAAAAATTAATTGCCTTCGGAACATTATCTCACCTACTACCTACCAAACCAGTTCCATTTTTAACTGAGATTGGCTTCTGGCGGAGATAAAGAGTCTCACCTAGGCGTTACAAGGGTCGCCGGTGGGGGCACCAACTCAAATGATTCTTGGATCGCGCGGATTTAAAAGAACGCCGACTCCCAAATAAACTCTAAATAAATAAATAAATAAATAAATAAATAAATAAATAAATAAATAAATAAATAAATAAATCAAAGTTAATTAGTTAATTGATTAACGGAGTGAAGGCGTCGGCGCACCTGCATGGTCTTGTCGAACCAGCGGTTGGCGCCGTTGGCGGCGCTGCCGCCGCCGTGCAGCATCTGGTGCGCCATGTTGGTCTCGTCGCGGGGCCCCGCCGAGTGGCCGACGCCCGCGCCGCGCACCGGGCGCGCGTTGAAGCTGGCGGGCAGCGGCCGGTCCAGGCACAGCACCAGCAGCGCGCTCTCCACCGTCTCCAGGTTGCGCCGGTTCCGGTCGTCTGCCGGGCAGAGCGGCCGCGCGTCAGCGCTCCAACGAACCCTACCCTCTCGGGAAAAGAATCGGCCGACTGTGCTCTTTGAATGACCGCCTTTTTATTACGTACGTACTACTGTTCTCAAAGTTTTGAAGTGATTTAAAAGTTTGAAAAGCAGGCCAAATGGCGTGAGTATCACCACCAATATAGACATTTATTTACTTTTTTATGTTAACAGTCTGTTCATGGGTAGTGTCGAAATTAAATCGTAATTTAATGTACGATTTATTATATGTTGCAGTCAATGGAAACACCGGTTTGGTGTTGTTCAGTATTTTCAAACATTGTTTTTTGGACATGTGACTTCATAAAGGCGTAATACCCACGACTCTGGGTAACAAAATTAGCACTCAGTTCACGAATTCTTTAGAAGTCATAATGAAATATTCGACACGCAAGGTAATGCCACATGAAATTGGGATAATGATCCAAGGACCACATTGAAGATGTGTTGTATATGCACATTCTTCAGTACATTTGCTTCCCTTCCCAACATCTCATTCAATGATATACATTTTTGTAAATGTCTCCTTGAATCGCTAGTAATTCTCAAAACTTCTAAATAATAAATATACTTTTATTAAACTCATATTGTTTCTTAAAATTCCCAAATCTAAATGTATAATGATTTAATTTCATATTCATTTTCATTTACTGTAAGTTATTACAGATTCTTTTGCGGCAATCCTTTCTTAAATGTTGGTGCTATTTAATGTAGACTGCTGATAAAGTACAAGAGACATATATTGCCAAATGAAATCGATATATTCGTTTTGTACACTAAATAGTGAAAGAGCCCACAATCTCATTTCCGTGAATAATTGCATGTAAAAATAACTGGCATTTGTCATCACACCCATGTAGACAACAGGCATGCGCTTGCAGTTGATCTTGTGCGCCTCCCAGCACCGGGCATATTCTCTTTAGTTGAGCTGAGCGCCAGCGATGCGCTAGCGTCGCCCGCCTCACATGCACATGCTCCCTTACTCTACTTCGTAAACATCCATTCACTAACTACGAAACTACGTGCACTAAGTATTGTGCTTTCTAGAGACTGTTCTAGAAGCCTAATAGTTGAAGGGAAAGAAGAGAAAATAGTTTTGTCAAACAGCCAATTGTCGTAGATCGGATGAAAACCACAAATAATAGTTATAAGATCATAATTTTATCATGTGACATTGCTGTATGAAGTCGATATAATTTAATTTCCCAGAAAGCAAACACTGGCAACAATCCTTAAGCTATTGTGCGAAAAAGGAGCTCCAGTTATACTGCTATTATTTAAGGCATAGGGGGACAAGAAGTTATGTTGAGGAAGAAAAAGGATGGACCACCTCAATCTCAGAGATTGTAGGTTGAAACCAAGGGACATAACGTAATAAATTCCATAGAAATAATTTAATCGTATAGATCAGTTTATATTGAAGTTAAATTGATTATAAGAGTTTTGCAATATAATTGGAAATGAAAAAACGTGTGAAAAATATGGGTGTGAATATACATTTCTTTTGATCATCAACCTCGTTTTTGTTGAAATAGAAAATAGTATGGCGACGAAGAAGAGATAAAGGAAAGCAAAGAGAGGTAAGAAACATTGAAAGTGGTAGCCACCGGTAGAAACAGAATATCCAAAGAAAAAACGAAAAGTTATGGACTAGAATTACAAGGTTCAAATTTTAGAGTTCCCCGATTATTTTTAACGTTTCTATTTGGCAGTCCAGGATGGCTCATTTATGGCTGTCTCTCAAACTAAACCGTGTAAATGATGATTTGAATGTCACATTAGTTTCTTTTTACTTGTATATAATAAAAAAACTCATTTTTGCAATTGCAACTTTCCCTGAAAGATTTGAGGAATTGATTTACAAGAAAATAGTTTCAGATAGAGCTTTATGAGATGGCAAATCTTGTGGAGTCACTCGAGAAAACCGTACGTATCGTTCCAAAACTTAAATGGAAGTCAAAACTGATCCAGAAATGAACTCAAAGAAACTCAGACTGGCACTTGGAGATAGGCATCGGGATGGATCGCAGCAATTCGGGCCTCGGCGGTTATCACCAGAGGTGAAGCGGTGACAGCTTGGGACTGGAAGGCAAGGGCTGGGAGAAGCGGCATGATCTCGGAGGAGGGGTGCGGGGTTGAGCAGTGGGGACAGGGCAGTGATACACTTAGCTAACGTCGTGAACGTGGAGCCAGTGGTACATGTGGACGGGGACCGAGATCTTGAAAAGAGGGGTGTGAGGTCGGGGAATAAAGGCGGAGAATGAAGTGAGAAAGATGAGGTGTGAATATTGATAAATGATTCCAGGTGCAGAAAAGGCTTTAATATTTTTCCTGTAAGTGTAGTGCATGTGTTTTCTTCGGGAGGAAGCGGTGATCTTTCCCCGCTGGAGGATGAGACCCGGCGCCGACCTACCTGTCAGCTAGTGGGAAATTCGCCAATTAGGTATCTCACACTACCTCGGAACTGCCCCCGGCCGCGACGGGGTCTAAGTTCCCGACTGGTCTCCCGATCTATGTGGTAGTGTAGTGCATGTAAGTCTGTGTGTAACTAAAGGGTGAGGATAGGACAAGGACGGGGAAGGAAAGATAGCGCGAGATCTGTGGCCCGTTTGTTAGGCTAGGAGGACGGGGGACGAGACGCGAGGGTGAGGGTGGGGAGTGAGGACGAAGAGCGATGATAGAGGCTGAGGGAGGGGAGTGAGAGAGGGTGAGGGCGAGGAGTGATGTCAAGGAATGAGGAACGCGTGTGAGAACAGGAGTGAGGACGTGGAGTGAGCACGAGGCCCGAGAGTGAGAGCAGGAAGCAAGGACGGAGGATGAGGGTGAGGTGAAAAGGCGGGGAGATAGGTTGGGAGAGATGGGGGGAATAATATGGTGGTGAGAGATGGTGGGGGATGAGGACGAAGAGCGATGCTAGAGGCGAAGGGAGGGGAGTGGAGAGCGGTGGAGCTGAGACAGAATGAGGGCGGGGAATGAGAGCAGAGAATGAGGGCGGGGTGAGGACGAATAGCGATAATAGAGGCTGAAGGTGTATGTGAGACGGGGAGTCGAGACAGAATGAAGAGGGGAAGTGGAGCAGAGAGTGAGGGCGGGGAGTGGGACGAAGAGCGATGATAGTGCTGAGGGAGGGAGTGAAGGCGGGGAGCGAGGACAGAGAGGGTGGGGAGTGAGAGCAGAAGAGTGAGGCGGGGAGTGAGAGAAGAGCGATGACAGAGGCTGAGGGACGGGAAAGTGAGGGCGGGGCGGGCGGACGCACCTTGCGCCAGCGCCTCGCGCGTCCGCAACACGTCGCGGCGCTCGGCGTCAGCAGCGCACCGGCGGCGGCGGCGCCAGCGCGGGGCGCCTCGCGCAGCACCTGCCGCAGCTGCTCGCCCAGCTGCTCCTCGCCGCGCACGCTCACCTTGTACATCTGCAAGCACCCGCGCCCCTCGCCCCCTCACCAACACACTCCAACACTAATCACTGTTTAGGTTACCAACATCTTCCGATTGGCTGGGCGGTCGCGTTTTTCAATAATTTCACTACACCTGGTTTTTTTAAGTATTTGTGTTTGGCTATTATATGTACCGTAAAGGGCAATTGGTCTCGGCGCCGTCAGATCTCGGGGTTCCCAGTCGGTCACCCAACCGGGAACCCGCGATTTCTCGAATTCGCTTAAACTTCGTGACTTCACGTAATTAACGAATTCGGCTAGCGACGCCGGGTTCGCGGTCGTGGCCTTTCAGAAGAACCATCCCAATATTCCCATGGATGGCCGAGGGAAACCACGAAAACACCGGTAAGGATGGGGCACGGGAATTGAACCCGGGCCTCCCGAACGCGACGTCCTGAGCCACGTCGCTCGGTATATCTGGATACGAATGAGTAAAAAGGTCACGAGGAGACACGTTGGTCTCCGGGTTGTAAAAGAAATCTAACTAAGGAAAGAAAGAAGATAAGTAGAGCGACTACACTTCACTCAGAGAAAGATGTATAATACAATAGGAACACAAACACAAAGTACGTGTCACAAAACAATCACAAGGTTTCACGAGACAATCACATTCACAAGAAAGGTAGATTCACAAATACAATAATCAAATATGCATCACAAAACACAAACGAGAAATTCAATTACAATTTTGTACAAATAAATGCCAGGAGCTGAAACAAGGTGGAAACGTTTGTTATAGCTCGGTAGAAAAAAAATAAAGAAAAAAGTGTAAAAGACTTGACGATCACAAAAGGAATTAATATATGACTCAATTATTTAGTGTATGTTTGGAAAACGAACAAGTTAACATAAGCACATAACCCTGGAATTGAAGGTTTTATTTGAAATAAAAAACAATATCGCAATTGCAATGCAAATATAACCCGAGTTATTTTTATTACTCACTTCAAATTTTAGAAATAATCTGCTAAACATTAATCGTTCAAATTACATTTTTAATTGAATCTTCTCAGCATTCATAAGAGTGGCATGTGGTAATTTGAATTTGAATTGATATCACAAAGTAAATATTAAATAAATTGACATTAGCCAGATAATATAATTTCCAAACATTTTAACACTACGAATTGATATCAAAGTTTTAAAAATATGGTAAATGTTATTATTTTATTTGGTTACGGAAAAGAGAAAGCTTAATAAAAAGTAAATATTTGCATGAATTTCAGAGATTTAGTGAATGGCATTTCTCAAATTTAAATCAAAGCAATTAAACAAAATTCTAGAGAATTTAAGATAGATATGAGTGTACGAGCAAAATCTGTAAATAAACATTGCGATAAAGTCCCAGAATTTGTTTGTCTTCTAAAATTATCTATGATCTACCGTTCAAGTTCTTCTTTTGTAGTGGGAAAATGATGGGAAAAAGTGAGATAGACGTACAGTAAGCACATGAAAGATATTGAAATAAACATAGTTTATAATTAATATTGTATTAATTCGCAGGTACATCCTTTCTACTTCACGCGTTTTCTGCACATTCCTAGTGCATCTTTTCTGGCATGTATACGTGTGCTGAAAGAAATTTAACGAATTAAGAGTTCAGAACTACCTCGATTGAACACGAACGAATGTCGAAGCATTTAACGCCGATGAGTGATGTAAAGAGAGCGGTCGCGCGACCGTGCAGGATGTGTCTACATGAAATGTGTCTTCCTAGCAATCAAGAAAAAGTTGTATCATGCGATGTGTGCCGCGAGAGATGTAAGTTTCACTCAAGAATTCAATATACTTCAAAAGCATTTCATTCGGTAACAGTCCAAGCAGAAAACGATTGATGTAGGGTTCAGCACGTTGTGTTGCCTTAAGGGTGAGCGGACAGGTTCAGTGTGTAGGGGAGGGTGTGCAGTGAATGCAGAGATATGGAATGTCGCATTTAAGTATATGTCGCATATATGTTGCTAATAAGTATAAGTTCGGCAGGGGCACTGTTCTTCGAGATTTCAGTACAGACGATTTGGTACTGACATTAAAGAAAACAATGATAACGGGAGGGCACGCAGTGCTTAAGCTACGGCATGGGTACAGGTAATATACATACCTCATATGTAACGTGAAACATACACGAAATATTTATTACACAATTTTAAAACTCCTCTGGTGTGTGCTTGTAGGTATGCTGCAAGGTTTTTGCAGTTCATTTCAAGGCTGTAGTATGATGAATTCCGTTATCTCATTTTAGTCCGTAAGAGAAATGGGGCAAACAGAGTAATGTAGCTCAGGCATACGTGACCGACTGTCTGAAAGGAAAGTGTGTCTCCTGCAGGAGGGAGCTGAGACGTGCTGGGGAGTACCTGGACAGACGTGCATGCCGACGAGGCATGGGTATCGGGCGGGTGAGGCAGGCGCGGGAGTTCCTAACTGCATGTGTGCACTTCGAAAATATTCACATTTACACAATCACATTTATGTGTGCTCGAACATATGCCATAAGGGCTTTAGTCCAAACGGATCTGGTACGTTAATGTCTGCAGATAAGGACGGTGCTGAGGCAGAATAAAAGTAGGCCAAAGAGATGTGGGCGACTGGCCGAGGGGGCGTGGCGGCCAGGGGAGTACCTGGCCAGATGTGCATGTTGACGATGCATGGCTATCGGGCGGGTGAGGCAAGCGGGAGAATTTCTATCTGGACATAAGATTTTTAAAAATATTCTTGACTTCTTATATGTGTGCTCGCAGACGTGCCATAGGGGCCTTAAAGTTTAGTCCAACCGATGTGGCACGTTAATCCCCGCAGACAATGACGGTACTGAGGCAGACGATGATGATGCTGAGGCAGAATGCCATGTAGAGGGTGACTGGCCCCGGGGGCGTGGCCGCGAGGGGAGTACCTGGCCAGATGTGCATGGTTCTCGGGTGAGGAAGGCAAACAGGAGCATTCCTATCTGGATGTATGAACTTTACATATGTGTGCCCGCAGATGAGCCATAAGGGCCTTTAAGTTTAGTCCAACCGATTTGGCACGTTAATGCCCGAAGACGAGGGCGGTGCCGAGGCAGTATGTCGTGTCGAGGGCGCATGGCCGCGGGGGCGTGGCCGCGAGGGGAGTACCTGGCCAGATGTGCATGGTTCTCGGGTGGGGGAGGCAAACAGGAGAATTCGTATTTGGATGTATGAACCTTATATATGTGTGCTCGCAGATGAGCCATAAAGGCCTTAAAATTTACTCCAACCGATTTGGTACGTTAATGTCAGCAGATAAGGACGGTGCTGAGGCAGAATAAAAATAGCCCAAAGAGGTGTGGGCGACCGGCGGAGGGGACGAGAGAATTTCTTTCTGGATGTATGAACTTTAAAAATAGTTTTCACTTCTTATATGTGTGTTCGCAGACGTGCCGTAGGGGCCTTAAAGTTTAGTCCAACCGCTTTGGGACGTTAATGTCCGCAGAATGCCGTGTGGGTGTCTGGCCGCAGGGGCGTGGCCGCGAGGGGAGTACCTGGCTGGCGCACATGACGACGATGTGGGGCTCCCGGCCGGGCGAGTCGCGCACCAGCAGGCGGTCGCGGCTGCGGCCCGGCTCGCGGTGCGCGCTCAGCAGGCGGTAGAACTGCGCCATGCACAGCGGCTGGCCGCGCTCCCGCGACGTGGCGCGCTCCACCGGCAGCTCGCGCCTGCGCACACGCGACCGCGTCACCTCAGCGTCAGCAGATACATTGGGTAGTGATTCCGAGCAGGTGAACTGATAATATCGTATTTACTAGACTCTCCGGGTGAATCCGCGTCCATGGCGAAGGTGCCGACGTTTCGTAATGAACTTAATAAAAAGGAAATATTTGCATAAATTTCAGATTTAGTGGAGGGCACTTTAAATAAAAATTTAAATCAAAGCAATTAAACAAAATTCTAGAGAATTTAGGATAAATAGTGTGTACAAGCAAAATATGTAAATAAGGATTTTGATAATGTTCCAGAATTTGTTTTTCTTCTAAAATTATCTATGGTCTACCGTTAAAGTTGTTCTTTTGTAGTGGGAAAATGATGGGAAAATGTGAGATAGACGTACAGTAAGAACATGAAAGATGTTGAAATAAACATAATTTATAATTAATATTGTATTAATTCGTTTCTACTTCACGCGTTTTCTGCACATGCCTCGTGTATCTTTTCTGGCAGGTATACGTGCGCTGAAAGAAATTTAACGTATTAAGAGCTACCTCGATTGCACACGAACGAATGTCGAAACATTTAACGTTGATGAGTGACGTAAAGGGAGCGGAGGTGCGATCGTGTAGGATACGTTCGCATGAAATGAGTCTTCCTAGCAATCAAGATTACGCTCAGGGCGTAATGAGGAAGGTCGCAGAATGGCGACCGAAACGTCGGCACCTTCGCCATGGACGCGGCGTCATCCCAACAGCCTGGTAAATACTGACTCCGGCCGCGGAGGTCTACGCTCTTGCTAAGATCGTATGAAGGTGTACTGCGTGTTCTTATCGGTGGCGATGACCTTCCCTCGTCGAATGGTCAGATCCGGTGACGATCTACCTATCGACTTGCGGTTTTTCCTCAACTAGGTATCTCCCACAAGCTTGGCATCGCCCCAACCTAGACAAGCTCTAAGATCCTGACTGGTCTCCCAACATTTGTAGTAGTGTAGCTCATGTGACTCTATGCATGCACTTACACTTTTACTTACATATGTACAAACATTATTGTTTCTTGAGGGATGAGAATAGAACGAGTAAGGGGGAGAAAAGATCGCGCGCGGTCCGTGGCCCGCTTTTTAGGGAACTGCTCCGGCATTCGCCTGGTGTTGCTCGGAGAGACAACTGAAAACTACCGATCATAGCAGCTGGCCGCTAGAATTCTCCTTCTGAAAGAGGTGAGCTCGACCTCGCTATGTAGCTAGTGTCGAAAATATTGCCACCTTCGGGTCTCGAAACTAGAACCTCTCGATCAGAGGCTCTGCAGTGACATCAGTAGATCCCCTGAGATACATTTGTCGGTGTCAACATCTGTTCACTGATACTTCAGACTGCACAGGTGGATCGATGCATTAACTATTACCACTGCAGTCACTAACCGGGAGGTACTTAGGTTCGAGTCCCGACTGTGGCGGATTTTCGTCACAAACTGGATAACTAGGTCACAAATAGGAGATTTCTAGTGGTAAGATGCTCCGATCGGTGGTTTTTCGTGATTTATTCGATCAATATCGGACGAATGCTGGAGAAGTACACTAACAGTCCGCCGGGTCACCGATGGCGCACGATGTTTCCTTACTTAACTTTCACTCCCCCTCTCCCCTTACACACACTTACACATGCATGAGTTACACTACCACACATGCCAGGAGGTCAGTGGGGTGCTTAGAGCTTTTCGCGTTTGGGACGGTTCCCCGCTGACGGAGATATCTGGAGGTAGAAACTCCCGCAGGTCGAACTGTAGGTCAGCATTGCATCTCACGTTTCGGCGGCGAAAGAAAACCACCAATTCTTGGCTCTGAAATTCTATACTCATAGGGTCTATTGTACGTAGGAATTAACGTGCTCGAGAACCCAAAATAAACAACTAATCAACATTAGAAGTTGTATTTACAAGGAAAATGATAATGAACAGGTAACGACACTTCATCACACTTCGAATGGCCCTTAAATACTTCTATTGTTGTTATTCTATTTACTCTTTCATCGAGAATACATGGTTCAGCTCTTAGACTTCTCACATTTGGATAATAGTACATAAATGTACAGAGACGGCGATTGCTTATATTATAAAAATAGAAGTAATAATAATAATAATAATAATAATAATAAAAGAAATTTATAAGGAATGAATTTTAATGAAAAGATGTATTGCTGTTATATAATTTCATTCAGTTAGTTAAGAAACTGTGAAGGGGATACAATTACAAATATGCAGGTATACAGGAATATCTATGAATGCAGCGTTATGAAGTGCACCAGAAACGCGTTTAAAATTGTAGGCAAATTTGGTGGAATAAATGAAATATGGAGGAATTTTCCTTTTGTTTGGACTATCAGTAAATATAATCTTCACAGTCACAGAAAATATATTAGCTCGTCCCTTCATTGTTGTATCAGGAGCATAACCTTTACTAAAAAAGGGCTAATGGTTGCACATACACAATAATGTTTTGTGTTTAAGTAAAGTTAGGGATATTAGTAGATATGTCCAAATAGCAGAAACAAGGATGGAAGTGATTTTAGTATCACAAAAGCTGAAACGTATGAGCAATGAAAAAATTAAATATTAAAATTTGTTATATAAACGAGTTTAATAAACGTGTTTGAAACACTCGTATGTTTGTTTGGCGTACTGCTCCCTTATCAATGTCATATCCCTGCGGCAAATGTAAATATTGTCACATATTGTCTAACCGACAAATGATTACAAAATTGTGTAATTCGAATTAATGTATAATTTTAATTTTAATTAAAATACTGCAAATTACAAAATGTAATTACGCTAGTCAGCCGCCATGCCTTCTTGGAGGTAGCAACGTTGCTCGAATGAATGGCAACCCCTGAACGTGACGTTCGGTTATGCAACCCACTACACTGTTATGTACTTCGTGTTGTGTCCAGGCTCTACGTATAGGTTTAAAACACATTTGGTGCACCCGCTTATTCATTTTTTGGAATGTTAACTATAATCATAATTGTACGTTTTCCGAAAGAAATAAAATTTTATTTTATAACATTGAATTAAGTTAATTAAAATATTTCTAATTAACATTTTTGTACAATATTATTGTATTTGAATGTAGACGTAAATAGAAAGAGAAATTTAGATAAGAAACACCAGAAGAACGCGAGGAAAATGAAAACAAGCAACGCAAGAAAGCAATCGATAAGGTCCTGCGTGTGCCAGAAATAACCGAAGGATGCAATTTAAGAAAGGCGACCTCCCCACCATTCGTACGAACGCTGGGCTCCCGCGGCGAGTAATTTTCACCGCAGGGGCTCCAAA
>BOPP01000067.1:1811328-1822786 GCA_017312745.1 Gryllus bimaculatus | reverse complement strand
CCCGCCCCCACGTCACCCGCGCCCGCGGCCCGCCGCGCAGTCACTCGCCGACCGCCACCCCGCGCCCGCGCCGGCTAAACGCGGCTCCGCACGTTCGGCTTTCGCCGAGCAGCGCGTCTAACCCGAACAGCTGATGTATTCGGCGAAGGTTAGCTTCCTTTGACGTGTTCTAAAAGCGACTCCACACATTCGGCATTCGCCGAGCAGCGATCTACTGCTCGCCCAATCCCGAGTAGCTGATGTGTTCGGCGAAGATTCGCTCCCTTTGATGAGTTCTGAAGACCGACACGCGGTGGGTAGGGCGTATACCGAACGTTCGGCGCTCGGCGAATCGCAAGCAACCCGTCCACACCACTCGGGATTCGGAGAGCGGTTGCTCAGGATTCGCCGAATGCCGCCTGTGTGGAGACGCCTTAAGGCGGCATGTTCATGCCAGACGTTAGTCAAACCCTCTACCCTTTAGAACATCCACAGATAAACACTAGCTGCTTGTAAACGTGAATTGAGCATTTAAATAATTATTTGTAAATAGTTAAAAGAGAAGTATGGAATACTTGTTCAAGAGAAACCATGTTTACTAATTCAATTTAGTATCTCGTATGGTTTTGCATTTTCATAAGTTGGTAATACCTAATATGGATTAGGTTGTCTTCGGTGTCCGTATTTTTCTCTCTTTCTGCGCAGGATCTTAGTCCAGATTGTTTACATTAAGAGGGAATTATCATCAAATAGTTAGTGGTTGTGTGTGGTACAAAATTTGAAGTTAGATTTATCTCGTAACTCAAGAGAAGTGGTAACAATAGCATGATTTGTGCAGCATAACTCTTAGGCCGAGAGCCAGTACTTCCAGTTGCGATGAATTTCACAGCAGTTTGTTATCAATTACTCCTCAGAAAGCCCAGTGAAGTATATTACATTTAATACCATATGATTCCTAAAAAAATTACTACGTTTTGAATAAAAGAAAAAAGTAGTTTCACCGTGTAACTTCTTCAATAACTTTAAAAAACCTATGTCTGCAGTAGCATTTCCATAAGAGTCTATACTAATTTTAGCTTCTTTTATTCAAAAATTCGGCCAGAAGGGCCAAATTGTTACTTACTATCTTGAAGAGCAGAGATTTTTCTTTCATTTAAAGTACTTTTTGAGGGTACTTCGATCTACCGAACATACTGCGTAAAGTGGCCCACCACTAGTGGCACACAGGGGCCACTCTCGGTAGACCAAGTTCAGTTCTTCCAAGTAAAATATTCATTGTCTATTTAAGGGTTACATCTCAATATTAACAATATTCACTCTTTTATAAATGTTCTGTCCGCATAAAAAGTTGTTATACAACCCCAGTTTTTCAAAAACGTGTTTGTTAAGTAGTAGTTTACACTAAGAAAGGGGCTAGCGCCCGGATACCGGTCATTCTACTACGGCTAGGCCGACGGTTTTGTCCATGTACACTTGAGTTACACAATAAACAATAATATACTGTCGGTAGATTGGAGATTGGCGTTTGGTTCGTCTCCAATAATTCAATGGTGCATTGAAGCGTCTGTGTGTAAAGCATGACACCTGGCTTAACGAAGAAAATCGACATTGTTGACCTTTTTTGACCATTATCGACTTTTTTTAAAGAGAGAATCGTTCTGTCTGTATTCCAAAAACGAGCAACAAATCTGCATGATTAGTCGCTCGTACGTTCTGGGTTGTGCCTCTCGTAACGTGGAAAAATTGCAGTTTCGCGTTGAATTAACCAGCGAAACGTGAAATGTGAATTTTGCATTATTCACACTCTAATGCATCTATTAAGTAAGCTAGTCGTTATAAATAGAGTAAAAAACTTCCATAGGAAACGTTCAGCGGTGAGGCGTAAGAAAAAGGTGTTTTCGTATTGTGATTGTGACATTTTGAGCAAAGGCAAAGTGCCATATAATCCACGTAATCAATAAAATCACCTCTTTATTTTTAATTTTATAATTGATCAGAAATACCAAATTATTAGTTCTCAAATTTGACCTTTTACATTCCATTCCTAGAAACTTGGGTGAAAGCAGAAGAACAATAAAATCACTTTTTAACACATTTTAACAAAGTAACATTTCATTGGGTGCGTCCAAAGGACATGACTTACGGATTTGAGCGGAATTTTTATCGAAGACTCGAACTCCGAAAAAATTCTTTTTCATCACGCTGATGTTTTCGTGACTCGAATCATGGATTAGAAAGACTCCAGCTGTACCGACGGTCTGAAGCAATCATGTGTAATTTTACTTTCTGAATGTAACGTGGTAGGTACACATATAAACTATCAAGAACCCCATGCCGTTTTGTGCAGGAAAACAGTCAGCACTGGTACTTGATTTTGAACATCCTGTATGGTGCTAGAAGAATAATTATCATTCGCTACTTTTCTACAATTTCCCGAAAAGAAGAAACAATGATTTGCGTCAGAATGGACTTGATTTCGGTATCTGCCGAGCTAAACAGATATTCGTTTAGAGATATAACTGCAAAACTGAATCATTTGTACTTGGAAAATCAAATACACAGTGCATCTTGACATTGTGATAGGTACGGAATGGTAGCAATTTGACTGGAACGGAAAACGTGCTCGAAAACTGTTAGGAAAATGCTTTGGAAGTGAACACGGTTCCTGCAATATAGCATGTTTAGCACGTATATAATAATATCCAAATTTATATAGTGGATCATAAGAAATCCACTTTAAAATAATAAATTAAATTCAGTTTTGTACACAACAAAAACAAGCCGTCAAAACATGCATGGAGTTCTTTGCTGAAATATTCAAACTGTTCATGTTCCAGAAAATAGAGTACTAATCTTATTAATGTTCTACTAATGGGAACTACTAATGGGAACTTACTCCCATGGCAAAATTCACGTCAGTAATTGTTACAATACAGTTTAAATCGAGATGTTCTTGTTAAATTTGTTCACATAATTTTGTTTTTTGGTCAAATACGTTGTCCGGAAATCGGTATTTCCTCACAGGGCATTCTGTGAAAATGATAGGTAGTCAATAATTTAGACAGCTTTGACAAATGCCTTTCAAATTAGTAATGTGAACTATTGATGAATGTGCGACAATGTTATTTACGAGCCCTTGCAGGAAATGGAAATTGGATCGGATATCGAATGCAAACGTTTTTGGAGTTCGTATTTACAACGAGTTAATGAAACCACGTTTCAGGAAGTAATTTATATTACTTTTTAGAATTATGAGAAACGTATGTAAAGAATTATAAGAAATATGTTATTGAACCAAAAATACCATTTACTAAACATTCACAACTGTCACAGCGTATACATTTTGATTGGTTAGAAGTGATGATTCAAAGTATTGCCAGAATATCTGATGTACTTTGAACGGTTTTATATTTATGTTCTACCGGTATACGTATTTACTTAAGATTTGTAAAATTTCAACTGCTTATCTATTAAAAATACATTTGTTTTAGTTTACACACGAACAAATTTCTTTAATTTTTTCTACCGATGCTCTCATATTTTGCCGTATTTTGTTTTTGTACTAGTGAGAATGGCACGAAGTTCCGATGGATGTCTTCTTTAAGTTGTTGTTCGTTTGTTACTGCAAATTTACTTAATTGCACAAAGATTTATTAATGAACATACTGATAATTTCCAGAATTAAATAAATTGTTAATTCTCATTGGGTATTGTAATGAAAATTTGTGAGAATAAATTTAGCCTTCTCTGCACAAAACGTAAAGAAAATAGGATACTAGTTAACAAAATCTAATTGCTTTTCTAGCGCCCTAATTTTCGTTCACGTTTACACCAATCGACTATGCATATTCCCCACTTTTTTTATTCAAATCTTCCATTACACAATAATATATCCTTTGATAGTGCTGCAACCACTACGAAAATAATCCAAAACGAGCGCGTGGATATTGCGTGGCAGATCAAAGGCGCGCGTTGCTCGTGGAAACTATCCGCCGAGCGTTTGCCTTAATTGCAATCTGCGACGTCCGGCGGAATTGGCGCCGGCAGCAGGCACTCGAGGCCAGCGGCCGGCGCGGCGGCGGTCTGCAGGCTTTGCAGGGTCTTCGAGGGCCCTTGCGATAGCGAGGGCCTCGCGGCGCGGCCAAGCACTTGTGGACTCTTCGCTTCCCCTCCGCTCACCATCAGAGCAGCCCTGTCGTCTCACCGGGAAATTCATATCGGAAAGTTTCTGCTCGATGTATGTTTCAAGTACTTGAACAAAAAAAATGAAGTTAGTCGAGGGAGGCTTTTGGAACTGAATGTCTAAAAATATATTAATTCAATAATTTTGGGAATTGTATTTTATGAGCATAAATAGCCAATATAAATTACTTTATTATCCGTGTAAGTCCCTTGCGACGTTTTAAGTCTTAAACATTTGACTTCATTGTTTTCTATGAAGGTGTTTCGAGAAAGAGTATATTTTAAATTATATTTAAATTTAATGTTCCACATAAATAATTCGCTATAAAGGAACTTTTGATGGCGGTCGCCATTAAGTGTGACTCGCGTTCCCCCTCCGCTCCATTCCAGAGCTGCCCTTGCTCGTCTACAGCGGAACATTCATATCGAAGTTTCTGCTTCGATGATATGTTAAAGACTTAACAAAAAAAGGGAAGTTGCGTGAAGGAGGCTTTTGGAACTGAATGTCTAGAACAATATCCTTATAATATCAATAAATTTGAATTGTCATTTTATGAGCATAAACAGCATATATAATTACTTTTATACGGTGTAAGTCCCTTGGAGTTTAAGTCCTTTAAACAATTAACTTCATTGTTTTCTATGAAAGTTTGTCGAAGAAAGACTATATTTAAAATTGCATGTACCAATAAATTAATTTGCTATAAAGGGAACTTTGATGGCGATGCGCTATGAAGTTGTAATTCCGATTCCCCCTCCGCTCCATTCTGAGCAGCCCTTTCGTCCACCAGACATTCATATGGAAAGTTTCTGCTTGATATGTTAAAGTACTTGAACAAAAAAAGGAAGTTGGTAAGGGAGGTCATTGAAACTGAAAGTCTAAAAATGCTAATATCAATAATTTGGAGTTAGTATTTTACGAGCAAAAACAGCAATATAATTTCTTTATTATACAGGTGTATGTCCCTTAGAGTTTAAGTCCTTTAAACAATTTACTTCGTTGTTTTCTATGAAGTGTTCGAAGAAAGACTATATTTTAAATTACATGTTCCAATAAATTAATTTGCTATAAAGAGAACGTTGATGGCGGTGCGCCATTAAGATGTGATTTTGATTCCACCTCCGCTCCATTCAGAGCTACCCTTTCGTCCACCGGAAATTCATATCGAAAGTTTCTGCTCGATGATATGTTCAAGTACTTCAACAAAAAAAGGGAAGTTGGTAATGGAGGGCGTTGGAACTGAATGTCCAAAAATGCTAATATCAATAATTTGTAGTTAGTATTTTACGAGCAAAAACAGCAATGTAATTTCTTTATTATAAAGGTGTAAGTCCCTTAGGCGTTACATACTTTAAACAATTTACTTCGTTGTTTTCTATGAAGTGTTCGAAGAAAGACTATATTTTAAATTACATGTTCCAATAAATTAATTTGCTATAAAGGGAACTTTGATGGCATTAAGTTGTAACTCCGCTTCCCCCTCCGCTACTTTTAGAGCTGTCATTTCCTCCACCTGAAATTGATATGGGAAGTTTCTGCTCAACGATGTCTTTATGTTATTGTTATTGAACCGCGTTATTGAACAAAAAAAGGGATCTCGATAAGACAGTGTGTTGAAACCAAAAATTGCCAAAATATGCTTAAATCGATAATTTGGAATTTGGAGTTTGGAGAATTTTGATGAGCAAATTCCGCAATTTAATTTCTTACAGGTGTCCCTCAGAGTTTAACTTCATTGTTTTGTATGAAGTTTTGATGAAAGGATATATTTTAAATTACATGTACCAATTAACTGAAGCAGTTACAATAAAGGAAACTTTGGTGGTGGTGAGCGATGCACTTTTAATTCCCCCAGCTAAGATCGCACACTCATCTAAAACCCGGTTCAATACAACAATCTCTTCTGTTTCTGTAAAATCAAATGGATAATTTGCTGGTGTGTGTTATGGTCATCTATTAATGTAAAAATAAAGGGAACTTGAAAAAGGATGAATATTAAAACTATATAATGCCTACAGGACGTTTGAATACATTATTTAGAATTGCTATTTTATAAGAGAAATCAACAATTTAATTTTGTTGTAATACTTGCTGATACAAGCCAGGCGCATTTTGGAAACTTTGATAAATTTACTAAATTTTTTCTAAGGATTTTTTGATGACACAATGTATTTTAATTATTTGTTTATTTCTGTAAATACAGATATTTGAGTTCAGGGTCTTCGAGGGTCCTTACAAAGAGAGCTTTGTTAAGGCGGCGCGACGCAAATTCTCCCCAACCGCTCTCGACTGCCCCCATCGCCCCCACCTTCTCTTTTGTAATCGGCGGTTCCGCCCTCTCATGCCCTTCGGTAACTTATTGCAGAATATTTGGTGGAGTGTGTCTAGTAGACGAAGTCAAAGTGTTCTTGAACAATTAAATACGGATTACACAAAGGGTAATATCGTGGGGGAAATTTCACGATGCCTAAATCAACAATTTACAGATAATACATATAAGTGTTGTATGTGAGCAATGACAAACAACACACATGTCAGCACCAAAAACATTTTAATTTTTTTGAGATTTCGTTTGTTAATATGCAATGTATTCATCATTATCTAGATAGCTATGTCGAATTCTGCCGCTGTCTGGAGGAGAATTCTGGCGGCTGGTTGTTCTGGTCGGTGGTTTTCCGTGGTTTCCTTAATGCTCTAACAATTCGGCCCGAACCATGTGCAATATTTTCTTTCTGGTCCCTGTTCTACCCGCACTCCTCACTTACACACACACTAACACGCACTACAATACCACACTTCTCTTGGAAGACCAGTCGGGAGCTTGGAGCTCGTCCCGGCTGAGGCGGTGCTCCGCTGGGGGAGATACCTGGTTGGAAAAAGTCCCCGTAAACCGACCTAGGTCGGCGTCGGTTCTCGTAATTTGTTCGTTCTCGGTAATGTTTTTCATTTTCATTTGTTTAAAAAACAATTACTGTCAACAAATCACAGACATGATATTTTATAAAAGCCCCATACAAACACAATTATATCTCAATGTTTGTAAACAGTTTACAAATAATCAAAATGCTGTGAGGGTAACGTCCAGTTTTTAAGTGGCCCGATGCCCAGTTTTTAAATACTTTTCAAGGAATAGTAATGTGATAAAATATGCCGTGTCAAGGCCATCTTCAGGTTGACTGAGAGGTTGCCGTGACGTGTTAAGGAGAAGTCAAAGAACGCAATGGCATCGATTCGGAAATATCGACTTTTTCAGATTGTCCTTGCCCTTCCCCCTTCAAAATATATTTTAATGAATAACTTACTGAACTTTTTGTCGTTCAGTGACTCTCTGCTTTCGAAATCACATGCAAATGAAAACGAGCGAGCGGGTTGTCGTGAGTTGGAAAAGGCAACCTCCCTTGGACGGTTTTCCCTCGTCCCTTCACCTCCTGAGGAAGAGAGCGAGTAGCGAAGGGCCCAAGAGCGCAAGGGCGCGGGGCCGACGCGTGCGCTAATGAGCTACAAATTAATTACCCTTTGTGAGGGCGACGCGGCGCGGCGCGCCGTCACGCCGAGGGGCGGCCGATGTGGGCAGCAGCCGAGCACGGAAAGGGCGGAGGGCGGTCCAGCGGCGTGGGGCTGGTGGGTGTTGTGAACATTGCTCGTTTGTTTATTTAAGTTGCTTTTTACGTCTCTCGTACTCGCCATAAATGTTATAAAATTAACCAATTGGAATCTAATATCTGAGCAAATATTATTGACGTACATGTTTGTAATCTGAACTCCTGCGGTTATATTGTGCAAAAGAAGAACTGTAGAAAAGTTACAACGAACGTTACTGAAACGTTCTACATATGCACCACACGGTCATTCGAAAACCCCCAAAATATTGCTTCATGCTGTTCCTATTCTCCAAAACTGACGAAATAAGAGAGGTTTACAAATTATGGAACAATAAAGTCACTATTCTTTCTGATCATAGAGTTAAATATTTTTCTGAAAATCTAAGTAAAATGTATGATATTGAACATGTATGTTATGTTAAAACCTATGTTAGAGTCCCGATAATGGAAGGATTTTCGATATTGGCTAGATAGCTAGGTTGAGTCCAACCGCTGTGTGGAGGAGAATTATACCGGCCGGCTACTCTGTTCGGTAGTTTTCCGTGGTTTCTTCTATTAAACCAGGCGAATACCGGGGTAGTACCCTAACAAATGGGACACGGACCGCTATCTCCTTCCTCTTGCTTGTCCTATCCTCACCCCTTTCTCACACTTACACTTACATGAACTACACTACCACACATGCTCGGAGTCCGGTCATGAGCTTAGAGCTAGTCCCGCTGGTGGGAGATACCTGCTCGGGGGAAACCCCGGTAGCCCATGGTAGATCGGCACTGGATCTCGCCATTCAGCGGGGAAAGATAACCGCTACCTACCGAGCAAAACATCAACTACACTTACGGGACTAATGGCCTGATCAGTTGGCGCGGCCGGAATCACTAATCAATCAAACAAACAAACAAGTACAGGATAAGTTACAACAACAGTTTGTTACAAGTAACAAACAACACGGATAAGTTAACCTACAATGCAGACTTTCACGGCCGGTCCATTAGACCAGTCTCCGTTGGACCACGGCCTACAAAACGGAAAACAACTGATTATGCAAACGGATAAGTGGTCACGAAATGCGCCATATGTGTATCTTTTTATCGCGTTGTCCAATAAATTGCTACTCTTGGCTGCAGACGCTCAATGCCGTTGCGTCGCACGCAAGACGAAGTGGGAAGGGGAGGTGGTGGGGGCGGAGAACAAAAGGCGGCTGTTTGGGCAGGGCGCGTGTGTGTCATTAGCTGCAGTCACCTGAGCGTAGCGGAGGGCACGTGCTGCCCGCCATCACCCCCCACTCGGCGGCGCACGTGCGCACGTGCGGGCCGCCCGCGCAGCCCTTTTCATTCCGCCCTCGACCCTTCGCCCCCCCGCCCCCGCTCCCGCACGAGCTCGGTTTGCTCAGGTTATTCTTTTGCAGTTCCCATCTCGTGATACGCACGTGCTTGTCAGGTGATATAAGAGCTCTTTCCCTCTTGTTCCGTTTGTCCGCCATGAAATCACTTGCTCATATAAGAGGCTTTTAATGAATAGAAATTTAATTTCACGGCAGCGACAATTACTCGCAAAACATAATATTTCACAACACTTATTTGTTAAATATTATAACTAACTATTCAATACGATACGTAAACTGAAAAACGGTATTGTCTGTTTACAATGTATTCTCTGTAATTGCTCTTTCATCTTTTGTTAACGAAAGTTACATAACTGCGTTCTGGACACGCTAGCAATTGTTTTTTAATGCGGTTTGCGCGTTTATCGTTCGTAAGCCAGTCGTTTGACTGTTAAAGCTACTAAGATAAATATAGTGACTTTTTTACCGGAAGATTTGTCAAAAGGATTCTATTAAGAGAGTATTAATCAATATGTCACATGGATTAATTCAAGAATGTACTCTAGGCATCACTTGACAACTTCGTCATAAACATTCTAAGACAGACTATATGAATTTAACAAATTCTGTGGTGCAGGGTCTATTTGCGTGTTTATTATCTAGATTGCGTTTATTGCTAATGATTATTCAAAACTAATACACTGTAAGAATTAATGTTTTATGTTAATAAGTCAACAAGTCAATTATTCACTTGCTCAGGAAAATTAAACATTTTAAAAGTCCATAGTATTTTATAAACTGTAAAGACCTAACTGATATAAAAGATACAAACGAAGTATCTCGTACAGTAGGAACAAGTTATTTAATGAAGCAATGTGTGCTAAACATAATAATTCATCAATTCTATTACAATTGGAAAAAAATTAATATATCATCTTTCCGTTTTGTTTAAATGAATATACTATTTTTATAAAAATTAGTACAACAGCAACAGAATTAAATATGTTTATTTATAATAGACATACTGATAAGGAGGATTTTAAAGTTTCTTGCGAAACCCAGCTCTAGATGAATCTCGAAGCATTGATAAAAGAGAAAATGTTTGCCACTATCCTTAATTTAACGCTTTCACGAGTAAGTTCTATTTTTAATTCTAATTTTCCGTATAATTGAAATTTAGAGAAACAAATTCACACATTTTAATTACTTTTTTTACTCTTTCAAGAGAATATTTCCACGTATTGCATATTGATACTTGTACTATATATAGTTCTTTCGTTTATAATTTTTACGAGGTCCAGGTCACTCCGCCGAGGAAAAAATATCTTTGCGTTAATAAATGTAATACAAACTAAATACAGGAAGAGAGAAAGATATTACAATAAATATTAAAAGAAGAGAAACGTGATACGAGTTCAGCAAAAAAGTTGTAAATGTAAGAATAGAAACGTCCATGCCTGTGGCAGGAACAAATTAAAATTACAAAAGAGAGGAGCAAGCTGATTTCCTCAAAACAAAAACAAAAAACAAAAAGAAAGAAAAAAAACGCAGCCCAAACGCGCAGGCAGCTTCAATGCATAGCAGTGGCGAGCGCGGAGGGCGCTCCCATGCGGAAGAATGTAACACTGCGCGAAAGAGAGGGTTTCGCGCGGGTGGAGCGCCGCCTGGCGAGCGCCAGTCGCTTCCTCTTCCGATGAGCGAACGTGCTGCGCTCACGCTGGCTGCGGGGATGGCGGTGGTTGCGAAGGCAGAAGGGGACGTGTGGGGGAATGGAGCAGAGGCGGAATGGTTGGAGCAATGTGTTGGATAGATGGCGGTGGGGAGAGCGGCAGGAAGCTAGGCATAGGCGAGATGTAAGCAGAGGCAAGTATACAGATGGGGTACGAGCTCTGTGAGTGGAGGGGGCGGATTGGGGACGGAAAAGAGACTCAGAATAGAGGCGAAGGTGTCGGTGTTGGCGGAGCGTGAGTGGGTGGGGCAGGGGCGGTGGTGGGCGGGCGTGCGCTGGGCGGTGGGCAACGAGTGGGCGGGGGGGTGGGCATAGGGGTGGGCGGGGGTGGGTGGGCGCGGGTAGGTGGGGCGTGAGGCGGGGCGGGGCGGAGCGGAACGCGGTGGTAGGTGACTGGGGGTGGTAGCGGGTGGGGCGGGCGGCGAGACGCGGGTGGTACGGTGTGCGTGCGTGGCGTGAACCGGGCTTCGGGCGGCGACTTGGCGGGAGCGTGGCCGGGGCGTAGAGTGGGGGGCGTGAGCGGGGCGTGTGCGGGGCGTTTGGAGGTGCGAAGGGCGAGGGTGGAAGTTTGGGGTTAAGATTCGGAGACCAAGATCCGAGCGGCGGTGGGGCAGGTGCGGTGGCGTAACGTGGAGGGGCTA